>JAHLJT010003574.1:0-32129 GCA_031308135.1 Acheta domesticus | reverse complement strand
GTAATTTATAATCCGGGGATCCATCTGGCCCTACCTTTGTAATGGAGTAGGTAAATTCACTGTTGCATCCGAGGGTTAATGCTGATCAACCTACGCTCGTTGCTTGGCCGAAAAACTCACCGGAATGTGCGAGAATGGATTTATTGAAGAGGCCGTCTCCGTCGCCGGTGACAACCGCGTTGTCGTCTACGAAGTTCTCGTGCTCCCTGAGGCACAACTGCCGCAGACCTCGGGCTCGCAGATGACCAGCACGGGCTTCCGAAACTCAAAGATGCCGCCCATGCCGAAGCTCTTGAACTGGTGGTAGAAGTCCTGCGAGAGCAGCGCCAGGTTCTTCTTCTTGAAGACCAGCGGCCCCATGCTGCCCAGCAGCGGGAAGGGCTTCCTGTGCGGCAGCCGCTTCTCCACGAACACGTGGTTGTTGGACGTGAGGAACAAGTACAACAGTGCCAGCAGCGCTGCGGCCACCCACAGAAGTTCCGTCCACGCCATTGCTGCAAAGAGAACGTCGTGTGAGTGTATATGCCATTTAGCCGGAAATATTAGTTTATGTCATTAGTTTATAATGTTAAGCTCTATTGCATGAGTACAAGTTTTGAAAACGAGCGAAGTTAGGAGCGAGTTTTCAAATTTGTACGAATGCAATAAAGCAACATTATAAACGGTTTGCATACGTTATTTTTTGTATTACAGCATTATAAATTTATAAGAAAATGAAACTTAAATTTACGAAGAACTTTCCTGTGATGTCTCGGGTATTTGACATCTGTGCGAGAAAACTGTTCTGTTTATCTCTACCTCCCCCTAATTCTCTCGCTGCGATTGGCTGAATGTGTGATGACGCAATCATTCGAGCCGTAAAATATAATACGTCATCATTTGTGCCATAAAACGCCTGATTATGAACGATTTCTTGCAACAGAAAAGGTCGTTTATAATGCTGGAATACAAAAAAATATAATACTTAACCTTATTTTGTAACTGCCGTGTGTAGAAACGTTTCCGAATGTATCTAACACTTTCATTTGAATTTTAAGTTTGTTGTAAGTTTGTATTCTGAAAACTCTTATTATGCATCTTTTTTGGCACTTTTTAAACAAGCCTTTAGTGCGAATTTGGCACTTTTTATCATCCCTAACAAATGGATCAAAGCTCTCACATATATTATTATCATTTTAGTTTCCAAAATCTTAAAAAAAATTGAAGAGAAAAATTAACAAATTTATTCCTCTCACACATTTAATATTTGCATTTATCTTAAACTGAACGTGTCTCGTTCAGTGTTGAATGTATGCTCTGAGTAAATGTCGCTTGTGTATGATTCACGGATGTTCTGTAACGGTAAATAGTTATTGACATGTTCATACACAAGAGGAACGGTCGGGTTTTTTAATGATGACTTTCAATCGATATTCTAATTTTGCAAGATAGCAAGATTTTGTTCTCAAGTATTGCCACTGAACACAGCTTATTCATTTGATTTTACTCCCTCTGAAACCGTTATTAAATTATTTATAAATTACATAAATTATATCAATAAATAAACTGCAATATTGCATTTCAGAAGGATGTTAATAAATTCAGCGTTGAAATGTTCCATGATTCCAAATAAGTACGTTTCGGTTTTTACAATTTTCAACCTTTTCAGTTTTAACAAACCAACTAACTTTAATGTAAGACATTGGCATAACACGCAATATTAATTATAATCGAAATAACTTTGGGGAATATTTAACAAAAAATGTAGTCACAAAGCTTTTTTTATTTCGATATACGGATATTTATTTTACTAGTAGGTACCAGTCAACTTTCTCTTCTCTTGGCAGAAACGCATTTTCTCTACAAGAAAAAACTACAAACCAGTCGCGTCCACAGGTCTTTCAAAAACAACCTTTCAGATATCTTAAACTATTACGAGGGCTATCCAGAAATTAGATTACGTTTTCGTCTGTGTCCGCTAGGGGCGGGGCTAGCGCGGCCATCTTGGGGTCAGAGCGTTGCTCAGCTCAGTCGGCATCTAGCCGTGATAGTGAGAGGTTCGTGCTGTGCTCCTTTAAGATACTGTGATGGTTTGAAATGTCTGCGTTAATTGAAAATCCCGCGAGCTGCGAGGTGCGTGCAGTAATAAGGTTTCTGACTGCAAAAAACTGTAAACCGATAGAAATCTATCGGCAGCTTTGTGAAGTGTATGGGGAAAACATTATCACGGAAGGTGGAGTGCGTCATTGGGTCATAAGATTTAAAAATGGCCGAACCAATGTTCACGACGAACATCGAAGTGGGAGACCCAGCATAGTGACTGCCGAACGTGTCGAAAAAATCGATGCTGAAGTCCGTGAAAATCGAAAGTTCACAATAACGGAACTTTCTTTGAGTTTTCCACAAATTTCGAGAAATTTGTTGCACGAAGTTATCAGCGAAAAGCTTGGTTACCACAAGTTTTGTGCAAGATGGATTCCAAAAATCTTGACAGAGGACCACAAAAATCAGCGAATGGCTGCAGCGTTGAACTTTTTGGACGCTTAAGATAAGGATGGTGACTCTTTACTCGATCGCATCGTTACTGGTGACGAAACATGGGTGAAACACGTAAACTGTGAAACGAAATTGCAATCAATGCAGTGGGGGCACACAAGTTCTCCCCAAAAACCCAAGAAATGCATGCAAACAATGTCGGCAAGGAAGATGATGGCGATTGTTTTTTGGGACAGAAAAGGTGTGATTTTGGTGGACTTCCTGGAAAGAGGCACTACAATAAACTCTCAAAGGTATTGCCGAACTCTCCGAAACCTCAGAAGAGCAATTCAAAACAAGCGCAGAGGAATGTTGAGCTCTAAGATCTTATTGATTCACGACAACGCCCGGCCCCACACGGCAAATGTCACTCGTGAAGTTCTTGAATCTTTTAAGTGGGAGTTGTTTCCCCATCCGCCGTACAGTCCCGACCTAGCACCGAGCGACTTCCACCTATTCCCAGCAATGAAGAAGTGGCTGGCTATGCAGCGTTTTGATGACTACGCACAGCTGCAAGAAGAGGTAACGAAGTGGTTGAAAGCGCAGGCGGCCGAATTTTTCGACGAAGGAATTTCCAAGCTCGTACATCGCTACGATAAATGCCTTAATTTGAATGGTGACTATGTAGAAAAGTAGAATTTGAGTGTGGCTTTCATCTGTATATAATAAATTTGTTTCCTATACTTTGTTTATTTTTTATTCCAAAACGTAATCTACTTTCTGGATAGCCTTCGTACTATTAAAATTGGGTATTAACCCATTAACGCCCGGTGGTGCGTTTATGCATCAGGCTGCAGAGTTGTTGATTATTATTTATTTAAAACAAACGTGTGGTGATTTTTTCTTTCTGTAAGTTTGGTAAGCCGGGGAGGACATGCCACGACGTATTTATAACAGTTTCGCGTCTGGATGCGCGATTTTGTAAGAATTATGGCTGTGTTAATAATTGGTACGTCCTGAGTAATGAAAATGTGAGCACATATTCATTGTAAACGGTGTGTATTGTATAGTGATTCGCAATTTTCCGTACTTCGTGAATATAATTAATATCTTCTAAGTGTAATATATACATGTACATCACAAATTTGAGGTTACGTGGAATATTCTATTAGTAAATGTTGATTAAATTTGAGTGGTGCGTTTTTGCACCACCGAGCACATGGGGATGCATTATGTGCAAAACAAACGTGTCATGTTTTTTTTTGCTTGTATTTACAATTTTTACATTTCTGAACATTTCATGATGTACTATACAATATTTCCCATATATTATTGCATTACAAGGCAGAGGCAAAATTTATTATACTTTCTCATTTGTTTTTCATACTTTTGTGGCCTAAATGTGGATGAAGTTTTGACTGGTTTAGAGGAGGATGATAATGAACATTTTACCAAAACCAATTCTATTGACATTTGTTTTGCTCTTTACTCTATCTCTTATTAGGTACGATACCGACGAGCGTAGAGGGAATGATAATTTTGGTGGAAACATAAACAAACAATCTGAATGCAGATCAGTTGGCTAAAAAATCTGAAGCAGTGTTAAAAACTGCTGACGAAGATACAATTATTTTCTCCGTAAATGACATTTCGTTAGTGGGTACAATGTGCTTTCTCGCAAACGAATGTATTGGAAGAATGTGACAATATGAGGATTTTGGCAATTTTAAATGCAACGCGAAGATCCAGATTTGAGGACATTATGCAGCATATGCATCTAAATGATAACTCAAGACAAAAATGAAAAACTTTCGAAAATTCGGCCTTATTTAGATTATTTCAGAAAAAACATTTCTCGAATATGCCTTTTGGGAGAATGAGTCCAGTGTGGAAGCAATGATATCATTTTTGGCACACAATGATCTAAAACAATTTATCTGTAGGAAACCAATAAGATTTGGGTACGAAATATCGTGTCACAAATTTTGACAAAGCTGCATCACTGACTTCGAGGTATATCAAGAGTGTTAGGGATCCCAAAATTCCTACAGAGAAGAACCTATTTTGAGAGGAGAAATCCTTTTGAAATTCAGTAAAAACCTACTTAAAGATGACTGTGGAAGCAATTTGACCCATCATTTATTTGCTGATAAATATTTCTTGAGTCTGAAAGTTGTAAACAAGTTTTCTGAACTTGATATTGCTGGAACACTGAGGAGCAATAGGTGTTACCTCGTAAATGGTACCTCGCTAATGGTAGTGTTATCTCGCTAATGGTGTTACCTCGATTAATTCGATTTCACCAAAAAAAGTAATTTTGTTATACAAAAGAACAAAGTGTGTTCTCTCTGCAAATCACATGCCACGGGTAAGAGTATAAAGTATACTGTGCACGAGAAATGCTTTTATAGCTTTCATTGAAAAGATAGACCAGATGATATCTCATGTGCTCGGTTGTGGGTTTGTGCACCAGGCATTTTTTTCTAAAGTAAACATAATAAACAAAAAATATTGATATAAACATTCACAATAGACTTATTTAAACATGTTTTCCCAATATCAACAATTTTCGTGACAAAAAGGACTGGGCATTAATGGGTTAAAATGACCATTTTATGATTAGCTAGAAATTAGCTGTGTGATTACCTAGAAAATAATAATGGTTATTCAACCATTTAAATTGATTGATTAATTACATAACTATGAATGATAATAAAGGGCTGACGATTCTTGTGTACTGGATAATAGTATCTGACTACATTGTGTATTGACAAAACAATATTTTTTCTTCCAACTTGAATTTTTTAAATTGAATATACAGTTTTATATACTGTTTTACTCTATATATTTAATTACAATGTTCTTTTTTATATTAATGACGATTTTATTTCTCTTTTAATAATGACTGAGACTTCAATAAACTTCAATTGCATTACTAATAAGTAGATGTATATTTTTATAATATGCACCTACATATAATATTATAACGACGATTTTCTCCGCACTGTGAATGGTTAGTGGTGGGAGATATTCCATCAAGTATCCAACGATCCGATCACAGCGCGGAGAATATCCAACTCGTCTAAAAGCCTGAACACGTTCCCACGACCTACGACTAAGAACACTCAGAATAACCTATTGTACTTTTCTATTCATGTGTTTCTAAGCAACTGCACTTTTGTATCATTGTCCTTTTCTATCCTGCCTTTCATGCGAGACATAAAAGGACAATTGCTTATTCGTAATCATAGTTGTGAGTAAGCAAAACGCAATCGTTCACTTGCTCAACCGATTTCATATGAATGGCTGCTTACAATCGGGATCTGTGCACGCACATTGTTTATAGTTATACACAGAATAATTTCATTGGCAATTACAGTTCAGTTCATCCTATAAAATTATTCTGTTCATACACATTGTGCATGCACAGAGCCCGATCGTAAGAATAATTGAGACAAAGATACTTCTTAGGCTGAGTTTTGTGGCGTATTCGAAAACTACTAGCGTGTTCGTTTCCCAACAATATTTTTTCTAATATGGGACAGACAATTCAGTCATACATAAATACATAAATGAGTCCTTTTTCAATAGAAAATATTCTTAGTAATCGAACAGAACAGACTATACAAATATACTGTATATTGAACTAGTGGTGCTACAGAATGGCACAGACTTTCCCGTATTAATTTTCTATTTTCTTGGGTCTTCTCTAGCTATTCGGAATTGCCACATACTCTTTCTTGCCAGCTACCATCTATCACCGCCAAAAGTACATTTTTTGTCATTTTCTTATTTTTCCGTTTCCTATCGGTAGAACAAAAATATTAATTTTAGAATATTAAAGAACACAAGAACCTAGCCGTAAATGGCAATTTTCTTTTTAAAAATTCTGTGCCGTTTAAGAGAAAATGATGTTTTAGCTCTACTAAAACTGCGAAATTTGAAGCTGATTTTCACATAAAATTTTTGAGTTTTCAAAATACTTTATTTGAAGTTATTTAAAGCACTTACACTCAAAAATATAATAATATTTACAAATTGCGGATAATGTGCATATTAAAGATGTGAGAGATCTTTCAAAAAATTTACATTTATATCATTTTTGAAAAAAATAACTCAAAATAAACTTTACGTCATATTAAAGAGTGTAATTATCACTATCTGTTACAAAAGTTTCAAGAAAAAATTTGCAGCCATATATGAGAAAATGGCGTTTGAGCATTTCTAAAAATGCCGAAATTTGAGCTACTTTTCACAGAAACCGGTAGTGTTTTCGAGAAACTTTCTTTGACATTATTTAAAGCATATATACTCGTAAATATAATAATGCGAAAAATTCGCCGATAATGTAAATATTAACGACGTAAGAGACAAGTAAAAAAAATTACATTTTTGTAATTTTTGAAAAAACCAACCGATAGAGCAATATGGCTTTGATGTCATCTGAGAGAGTATATTTACCACTATCCATACTAAAAGTTTAAAGAAAAAATTTGGAGCAGTTTTTGAGAAAATCTTGTTTTGTAATTTGCATATATTGCACGAAAACTACTAAAAGTTTCTGAACAATGTACATGACCTTAAACAAAGAATTATCTTGGAAAGCACATTTTATTTGAAGGAAAAATCTCTATTCTCAATTTTGTAGCTGGAGAAAGACGAAAGAAAAAATTCAAACTTTCGCAATTTTCGAAAATTCAGAGTTATTCGTGAAAATCGGACCTATGCCATGTTAATAAGTGTATTTTTACTCTATTCATACAAGAAATTTAAGAAAAAAATTTGGAGCCGTTTTTGAGAAAATGTTGAAAATCCCCCGGGGGGCTTCATATAAAGTACCCCCAAATTTTAAAGAATCTTTTTCAAAATCTTAAAGCTTCGACTAGAATCAGATCGACCGGGGAATATCCATTTTGGAAGAAATCGTACGTATGGTTTAGGCGATAGCAGTGTTCACAGACGGACAGACGGACGTTTTCCTTTCAATTGGTTTTTCGGTATCAAGGACTCAGAAAACAGGGTTTCTAGCTACACCACGTGTTAGGGGATTTTTTTCTTTATTTAGCAACTGGTTTTATCCACTTATTCGTTTTCACAGCTCGACAATTAATTTTTTTCCGCCGAAAATTGGCCATTTTTTCGCGCAACATTACATAACTTTCCCTATACTACGTATATCACTCCGCGTATACGTACGTATAAGGGAAAGTAAAAAGGATAGACAATACAGTCAACGTGTGTTCTTTTTCAATAGGAAATGTTCTTAGTTTCCGAATGCACCACTACTATACTGCGATTTAACTTTGCCCCTCAAGGTCTGTCTTCGCAATGGAATATATCACGGTATTTCGTATCTTTCTCAGTCGTGCCGCTAGATTTCGTATGATCGCGACCGTATCAAGCAGTGCTTGCGATCATGCGGCTTCTAGCGGCACGAGCGATAAAGACGCGAAATGGCGAGTGATATTCCATCGCGGCCATAGGGGCTTGAGGAGGGGGAGAGTTAGAAAATCGCAGTATAATATCTTCCCATGTAGAGTGCTACTTGCGTCATCATTTAACGATTGTCATCCCTCCCTGAATTGCTTGAACCACTCGTACACTGACAACTGAGATAGCGTTTATCATCGAAAGAATATTTCATCTCCTCGAATTTTTCCGATGCGGTCCTCATCGTAGAACAGTATGGCCGCGCGCTTTTCCGTTCGCACGCAGTGGTCGTCTCGAAACGCACTAGCACCAAAAGCGTCCGTTACTCTCCTCAGCGGATTCGAAACTGAGAGGAAAATTCACTGTCGCTTCCTAAAACCATCAGTACTTAGACTTGGTTCTCATTGTTATTAAGAGATGACATGGTTAGTATGTCTCAAAAAACTATTCCAGGAACATTTGGAATATACTGTGTAAAGATACTTCATTTTGTGTAGAAATTTTACCTACTAAAGGCAGTAGAAATAAAAGATACCATAACTTCTAATAATAATTATTAGAAATTACTGTTAATTATTACAATAATTACTTGAGTTGAACAACTCCACACAAATGTCAATTTGTAGTATTATTTCGGGGATCCGAAGCATTTTTTGGATCACGGAACGTACTGCAAGATACTTTTCTTACGCGGAATTCTAACTCTATTCATAAACTTTATTTAAGTGTTGTAAGTCCATAACATACTTTTCTCAGCAAATATTAATTACTAATTGTTTTATATCAGTAGAAAGTTGTAAATTGAAGAAAACATTTCAAATTTGTGAAGATTTATTTTATAAAAGGAAGTAGTACATTAAATCAGAAATAGTTCCTTTTTAAAATGCATTTGTTTAATTGTAAGATCCGTTTTGAACTTCATTTTTAATATTCTCGCAGAAATCTGAAATGACTTTCGAGAAACTCTCGGGCTCCGCGAAAAATGTTAGAACAGCAGTTTTAGATTTACTCAAATATGGCGTACCAAATTTAGTTGATGTTGGACTCGCATACATTTTAAAGGAAATGTATTCACAAAATTAGGATATAACGATTTCACTTCATTATGTAAGGATTAGATTGTACTTTTATAAACTGCGAGTTCCTAAGGATTTCTTAGTCCATCCTTACCCTCCCCTCCCCTCTCCTAAACACCCATGATAAACGCCAATCATTCACTGGCTGCGACAGAGAAACATTAATGTTGGCATTACTTGACTGTTTTCTGCCTTTCACTTTAAGACAGAGTTGTTGTTAGAGGAACAAATTACCTCTGACGAGTCATCGAGGTTGGATACCTTATATCAGATAAGTGTGGTGGGACTGTGTATGCGTCACAGTACACTTGTAGGTAAGCAGTTGTGTCACTGGGGGGAGTGAGGGATTACACATTGTTCGCTTGGCTCTGTTCAATGAAAAGAAAATAGAAATCGAAAGGCTAAAACTATTTCTACAACTGATCATTGTAGCCATAAACGTACTCAGTCTCTTCTCTCACAGTAAAGGTTTTCTAGTCTTTTGTTTTCACTTCGTTAATAACGACAGTCTTCACTGAATGGATGCAGTTGAACTGAATGGATTAAAAACTCGAATTTGCATTTAAAGCATACATTCGAAACAAAATGTGATGCCAAAAAAAAGGTAAGAAGAAAAAACTGTGATAACTCATAGTAATATGTGGATATCGCGTTGTGCGTCCCAGGTTTTGTAGGAACAGGACTTCGGTGCCATTAAATTCAGAGAGGTCTCCAATTACTGTAACTTAAACCGCGTTTCCATCAGAAGTAGAGCTTGAAATTATGCATCCTATGTATTACCACATATCGGTCATTTGAATCATGTGGACACTTTACGTATGTCCGAAATCGCTTAATTTTTCCTATTATTTGTTTCATTAGAAATAAGCACACGTCTTCAGCGACGAACGACAGCATACTCCCCATTAGTCATAAATCACTGGTCATGGACTTGAGTGTTCATAAATTCAAAGAGGCAACATATGGGCTCGTTAATAGAATGCAAAAATGAAGACGATTAGCAATAACGATGCAATCTAAATGGCCATCAGTATAAACAGCGAAAGAGAAAGTGTATTAAGGAGAAACATGAATGCAACGGATTTACCCAATGTACCTAGAATAAGGGATTTACCATGACCGTCAGAGGCATTTCTGAGAATCTCAACAAAAAAAAGTGTCGTAAAGTTTCAACCTGTCTAGCAAGTCTTTCCATTAGTTGTTTTCGGAACAAACGATGACGGATCTTATTGTGGATTCTCCGCAATTTACGTTTTTTTAAATATAATCCTGATAGGATTGTATATGATGGTTGTAAATGTGTCCATGTTCATAGCCATTTCTATAGTGCGCTTTATTTTATACTAGGCTTCGTTAGCAATAACGATAAGCCTCGTTGATGAAAATAGTCCCAAAACGGTGACACACAATATATTTTTTAATCATCCTGAGCAATCTCGCGTTAATGATTAGCAATTTGAAATGTTAAAAATAACTTATAAAGCTCACGCAAATTTCACGCCTCGTTCCGAAGGGTCACGGAAAGGCCGCAGGTTCGAAACATCGCACCGGGAGAGATGGCTCAGGACATCAAATGATGTCACTGCAGCGCTTCTGACTAGGAAGTCGTATGTACGAATCCCAACGGTGGCAAGATTTTCGACACTAGCTAGCTAGATAGCTAGGTCGAATTCAGTCGCTACTTGGAGGAGAATTCTAGCGGCCGGGTACTCTGATTGGCAGTTTCCGGTAGTTTCTCCAATCAGTGCCAGAGTAGTGCTCTAACAAATGGTCCACGGACCGGTGGAGGTTGATGCCTCGCTGGTGGGAGATACCTGGTTGAGGGAAACCCCGTTAGCCGACGGTATTTTGGTGCCGAATCGCACCATCCAGCAGGGGAAGATCACCCCCACCTCTCGAGGAAAGCATGCACTACAATTACGGGACTAATGACCTTAGCATTTCATCGCGCCCGGAATCACTCAATTAGTCAATCAATCGAAACACCGCCTTGGCATGAATGTTTGTCTCTTGTCTTCCGTGAGTTTTCTATCGAGGACGTTGTACGCTCTGCTGTACTCAGTTTTTTCGAGAAACCCAGAAAGGCGTAAAAATGCAATGAATGATTCTAAATACTCCATTGGAATATAAAGGGTAAACGATTGTGTTTAGAACTACTTGCCTGCCTGGGAAGCCCGGCGCTCCTGCGGGCACGGGCCACTTCCCGTGACTCCTCGCGCAATTTCCCTCCACATCTAGAAAGCGTCGTTCAAAGAGCAATCTAATGACGCGTGAGGCTGGCAATAGTAGCTTCATTCGACAAGATCTTTGCCAGATTTGTTTCATCAAAGAATCGAGATTTGAAGAAATGATCACATTATTTACTGTGTTAGACAAGCATTTTTTAGTAATTTTGCTTTTTTTGTCACTCACGTTAAACGCCCCGAGCGAGCATTTGCAGGAAGAGCGCTGCGTGACCTTGAGTGGTGGACTGTTAGATTCATAATATCCTTTAAATAGGAGTCGCAAAACTCAAAATAACTCAAAAAATGTCCATTTAACATACTGCAATATGTATATCATTGGATTCGTCTTTTTACGCTCGTCATGATGGGCTAAACTAGTGCTACGACCTCACATACTTTCTCGCAATATTACAATGTTAACGTTATGTACGACGAGACGCTCATATTTGTTTCATTAATTTCAAACATAAATTACACGAAAACTACTAACTTTTGCAAACAATTGTTCATAACCTTTCTTAAATTTTGTACCACAGACTTTCTCTGAGGGAGATATCTTTATCTTCAATTCGGTAGTTCTAAATTTTTGTTGTTGCAAAATCAAGGATTTCTACGAAAATGAGACTGCACAATTCTCTTAAACGTTCTTTGCACTATTCAACAACAACATTTAATGAACAACTTTAGAGCCATGTTTTGAAAATTTTGAAAATGTCCGAAGGGCTTTATGTAAAGTACTCCCCAAAATTAAAATACTGGTTTCAAATTCCAGGGGCCAAGACATCAGCCAGAACGATTGGGGAATATCAATTTTGGAGAAAATCGTTTGATCGGTTAAGTCGCTAGCGTTGTTCAGAGACGTTCTGCTTTCAATGGTTTTTCGGTATCAAGGACCCACAAAACAAGGATTCTAGCTGCATCACGTGTTAGGGGATTTTTTCTTAATTATGCAACTGGATTTATTCACTTTTTCGTTATTAGGGCCCAGCAATGAATTTTTTCTGCCGAAAATTCGCCGTTTTTTTCGCGCAGCATTACATAACATTCCTTTTACTACGTATATACGGGAAAGTAAGAAACAAAGTCAACTGAATATCTCGTAAAATGGAAACGAATACATAAGTCAATTAACCCCATTCCCACATGCACTTCGTGAAAACTGCACTGCAGTAACTTCAACCGTTCACAAATTACAGGAGGTGCTAAAACTACGTGACTCACTCTGTGAAGCAATAACGTGACATGAAGTAACAAGATTCTTTACAGACGAACAGCTTTTTTAACACACAAGACTATTAAACATTCTAATCTCACCGTAGGAAGTTGATGCTTTTATTGCACCATTAAGAAACCAGATTACGAAATAAAGATATTTTTCATTCAGTGTCTAAATTTTCTCCCAACTGACAATTTTAAATGTTACTGAGATATTATTTCATTTTAATGGTCCAGCTATTTGCTTCAATAGAGGAAATGAGAATTACGTATTATCACTTTTGAGGCAATTACTGTCAACTAATTTTTCCAAAGAGTTTTCCAAATTACTGTGGTGGTGGAGGAGGAACATCCAGGGCCATCTCGGAGCAATTTGACAAACCTTTCTTTTAAATTTCGCGCAGGTTGCTGTGGACGCAGTGCCTGCAAAAGTTTTTAAGTATTTATTTTTATTCATTGAACAGCCAGAGTTTTACATTACATAGTGTCACAAAACCACAATTCACACAAGAAATCCACCATTTACATTTGACGTTTACCCAATTGGGTTCTGTTTGTTTATTTTTTATTTGTTCATTTTATGTATCATGTTTTGGTAGGCAATGGTAGTGTAGGTTATAGGGAAAGGAAGTTATTATTTTATTACATCATGGGGATATGGTTTCTTAATTCTTGGAAAGCGTGAGCATCCCAACAGAATAGTGGTGTCATTTGGGACAGAAGGGAAAAGTTTCGATTTAATTGTTTTATGAATGATGTCAGGGACTGAATGCCAAGATTGCGGTGAAGTTGATAATTTGGACAAAATGGAGGGCGTTTGTGATTTAACGGAGAAATTTATTTTGAAATTTATTTTTTTGAAGGCGATTGAGATTAGTATGGGATGGAGTAAACCGTATTGAGGAGGCGCACGTTAAAGTGGGGGACTCGCAAATACTAATTAAGCTAGTTAACTTGCCCGCCACCTTGACCTGCTTGGTTTAGTAAAATCCACAAAAAATGTTTACGCTCAAATTAACAGTTCATTAGTCTATCCCCTAATACGATTTTGTACCGCAACCCTTCGAAGGAGAAATTGTCTCCCGAGGCGTGTAGGAAGCGTCGCCTTCAACTTCCTTCTCTGCGTCCGCCCGACCGTCACCGAGTTGGCGAGTTGTTGGAGGGGTGGCGGGCGACAGCGGCAGTGGAAATGCAACGGCCAAGCCTCACCAGTGGCGTCCTGTATGACCACAATCGTGCTCCAAGGTCATCTACTGCCATGCATCTTCAACGCCTGACAACACAACGCTCATTGAGAACGGATAGTCTAGGCAAATGGTAATTTGACGGGGGAAAAATATGTTTTTTTTTTAATCATTCTCTTTTCAGAGATGCTGAATCCGAAAGTTAACTTTGTCATGTATTAAATAAGGTGTATTCTCAGAAAAACTGTAAGAAATTACTATTTTAAATTTTTTTCTCTTATACATGAAACCTACGAACTCTTAGAAAAAGGAGTTTGTTACAAAAATAAATTACATTAAATGCGTTTCGCATTATAACTCTTACGTATATTTAGGCGGAAAGTGATTGGACTAGGAGGGGAAGCTTCCCGGTAGCAGCTGATTGGCAGTTGTGCCCTCTTCATTACAATTAGAATTGTGGAATTCACTACGATGCAATAGCATTGAACTTGTGCAAGAACAAAAAAATGACTCCTACAAACAACTGACAAAGTAGAGCATAATAAAATCTTTTTAAAATTTTGCAAGAACTGATTATTATGTTCAAAGAATGACGAAATTCACGATGATGCAAAAGAATTGAACTGTGAAGAACTATTTAATGATTCTTACAAAACAAAGGACAACTAAGAGCATAGTAAAACTTTGAAAATTGTGCAAGAACTGATTATTTCTTGCACATAATTATGACGTTCACTACAATATTTTTTTTGAAATTATATAAAGCTGAACAGTAATTGACCTGTTCTACAACACTTTGAAAAATAGTACATAAATATCAATAATAAGTTTCAAACCAAACATATCTTGATGCAACACTTTGAAAAAGCTCATAAATATCAATAATACGTTTTAAACGAAACCCATCTTGGTCCAACACTTTGAATGAATTATCAATAATAATTTTAATGCACAGCTTACGTTTTTGAAGAGTTGGTGAGATAGCTTTTGGTAATTAGGCCCGGCAATGGCTCCACGTGCTATATGATTTTGATCACATGCAATGCACAATCTTCAGCGATGACAAATAATGGCTTTATGGTAGAACAGTCAGCATTGTTTGGATGTTGATAATGATGTAATTTGTCACCGATTTTAGGAAAGTTGCTCGATGCAAATGAAAAAGAATTGAAATGAGTGCCAACGCGACCGGCTTGAATTGAATTCAATTGAATTGAATGATGCCTTGTTTTATGCGGCGAGACTTAGTCCATGAGTCTTGCTCTTCCGTGTGACCACCAAATTTTGCTACGGTCTTTTCACCACCTAGCGGAGAAAGAAGGTATTACTTGGGCAACGAAACAAACAATGTGAATTTAGCTCAGAGGTTTCATATAGGCTTGAGGATCTTTTACATGCAGTAAATCTCCTAACATGGGACAGCCGGCTTTACTTCCCCTCCGAAGGAAGGCGCACGAAGGATTTTTTCGCCCTTGAAAATCCACGGCTTCGATCAGGTTTGAATTCGCGAAGTTGGGTATAACAGTCCCATTTACTAATCGTTACACCATCGACGCCGCAAAATTGTCTTGTGCATGGCTCTACACGTCGCTGCCCCAAGTGTTTGGCGGTTACAGAAAACAAATACTAACTACTCGCCAGTAGGTGCCAACTGTTGAATGTTGAGCGGTGGCAATCCTGCGCGAGTGAATGGATGGCGAGAAAATATTTGAAGGAAACATAACGAGCGGCGTCGGTTTGATCGTACGATGAACTTTCGAACATCGCACCCAAGTGCCGAGACCAGACGTGGACAGACTGTGCGATCGCCCCGGGTCCCGCCATTCAAAGGGTCCGAAGACGAGATCGATGGGAAAAAATTAATAAAAAATAAAAAACGAAATTAGAACTCGAGATAATCGTTTATCGTAATTTTATAAGTCGCTGTAGCGTAGTCTGATATTTTATGAAATTTTCAATTATTTTTTTACCTTAAATAGTGAATTATAGTAGTTACTTATAAAGGTAGGACTCTAAGAAATAATCCAATGACGCTAACATTAAAATAGGTTCTACTTAAATTGATATTTATTATTTCACGTATTTAACAAGTGATTTTATTGAACACTACCTAAACACAAAAACATTTTTAACGTTTTGAGCTCATCGTGGAAATTGTATTATTTGATCACTAAATCCTTTTACTTGAAACTATTATTTAAAATATATTTCCAAAAACTTTTTTCTAGCTTTAACTTGTAATGTTTTTTTATTTGTTAAAATGTAATAACTCATAGTTTCTTGATACAACTTCAACATTTTAATTTTTATAAAAATGGGGGAGGGCTACGTTTCAGCATTGCCCCGAGCCCTAAATTCTCTAACACCGGCACTGATCGCATTTCCGATGAACTTTCAAAGATCTCCAAAGTTACGAATAATGCGACAAAGTATGAGCTGCTATAGTACCGCTAGTTGTTTTTTACTTTCTCGCCTTACGAATACTTCGTAAGAAGAGAAAGTTATGTAATCGTGCGCCGGAAAACGGGGAATTTTCGCCAGAAAAACTCTTATAGCAGGGGTCCGGTAACGAGAAAGTGGATAAAACCTGTTGCTAAATTTAGAAAAAAAATCATCTATTTCATGGTGTAGTCAAAATCCATGATTTGTTGCTTCTTAATACTGCAAAATCGATTGACGGCAAAACGTCCGTCTGTCCGTCTGTGGTCAACGCTAGCGCCTAAACCGTTCGGCCGATTTTCTTCAAAATTGATATTCCCCGATGGGTTTTACTCGTCTCAAGGCCTCTGGAATTTGAAACCGATATCTTAGTATTTGAGGCTACTTTACATGAAGCCCATTTTGAGATTTTCTAAGTTAAAAGAAAATGGCTCCAAATTTTTTGATTATATTTTGTTGCTGAATAGTGCAAATAACGTTGAAGGGAATGATGTAGGTATCATTTTCATTGATTGCCCCAATTTTTCGAAAATTGCAAAAAACTGTTTTGAAAACTGCAAAATTGAAGATAGCGATATTTACCTCAGACAAAGTCGGTTGTACACAATTAGCACTTCAAATAAGGTCATGTACCATTTTTTGGAAAAACGAGTAGTTTTTGTGTAAATTGCGATTCAAATTTACAGAAAAAAATTTTCTCAAAAAACGGCTCCAATTTTTTTTATTAAATTTTCTGCACCTGTGTAATAAGGGATGGTAAATATATAAATAAACTAGTGGTGCTATAGAATGGCACATACTTTCTCGCGGTAGTTATTTTTCAAATGCCGATCAGCGGATAAAGTATTTGGAGTTAGCCGTTCACCGCTCCCTTTCTTGGTCATGTTTGAAAGACGTTTTTGTTACAAGTTAGTAAGTAAGTACAAGTTACAAGTTTGTAAGTAATAAATAATAATAATAATAATATATAATAATAATAAATAATATATTTCGGGCTTCTCTTTAATTTCGGGCATCTCTTTAATGTTCTCTGGTGTCAGTAAATGCTTTATAAATTATTTTAAATATTTTATTTTGTTGCTCAACGTTGAAGAGCATGCACACTTCCTTTGTTTTCCCTGGTTTTCCCCGGCCGTTTAAGGTAAATGCTGGGACGTTGTGTTTTTTACTTTCAGTTTGTGAGCCCAGGGGCAAGACATATCTAAGTTGTATTTTATTTAATTTACTAAATGCACTGTTTCAATTTTTATCTATATATGTATTATTACGTGGTTAGGCGGAAGAGCGGGCCTGATGGCCCGAGTCTCGCCACATAAATAAAGTCACTATTATTATTATTATTTTATTATTACGTTTTTCGCATGTTGACAATTACCGGCTTCCTAATGATAGAACTGATACAATTACGTTTTGACTAAAATATAAGTAGTTAGCCCGCATGTCATTTCCGTGGCGCGGCTAGATAAAGCACCTTCGGGTTGAGATCTTCAATAGGGGAGGTGCCGAGTTCGATCCCCGGATGGGGATTTTAATTTGGTGAATGTGATGTTGCAGGAAGAAGCATTGAAGAGTGTAGATACTTTATTGAAAATCATTTGAAGTACTTCTACTCACGAATAGAATAAATGCAGATAAATAGACAGGCCTTGTCTGTGTTTTCCTTAACTGCATCTTTTAAACAATATTTCAAGTCTGTTATTCGATTTCTGAAGCGTGTGACATGTCAAATCAACCGTTGTCTAGTTTATATCTGTATGAAAGAATTTAAGGTAAATTCTGAGCATTTTCACGTTAAGTTGTAATACAATATAACCAGAAGGCATGCGATGAACTTACAATCCCTAACCGTTCCGAAATTATTATTACTTTCTAGCCTTACGAATACTTCGTAAAGCGGTTCACCGCTGCCTTTCTTGGTCGTGTCTGAAAGACATGTTTTTCGCATGTTGACAATTACCGGCTCCTAATGATAAAACCGATAGAATTACGTTTTGACAAAAATATAAGTAATTGCTATAATTGCACTGGAAATGTCTGCATATATTTGTTCAAATTTTTAACTTTTATTTTTTTTTACTTCTCTTTTTGTATTTGTAAAGCGTATGTACCATCGTATCAATTGTTTCTATATCATGCATTTACCACTTTATAGGTCGGTTCTATATTTTCATGGCTCTGTTTGACACATGCGGTGTTGGTGTGGCGTAGTGGTATAAGTGTAGTATCGTTGACTTTGCGTATCGGATGTCGGGTCTCGGTACGGAAAACGTTTGCTGGTATAATGCACTTTTGCTGGTTTATGAAGTAGTGGAATAGCAATATTGACCGTATAGAAGCATAGCGAGAAAGTATGTGCGTTGGAAGCACCACTAGCTTTTTCTGTGCGGTTCAGCTGCAGCCAATTCACACGATCGCGAGTAGCGAGGCGCGTGGGTGCGGAGAGAGCGCGAACCGAGCTGCCCGGCGGCGGCGGCGGCGGCGGGGAGGGGGACGCGCAGAACAAAGGAAAGCGCCGGCGGGGACGCCTCGAGGGGGAGGGGGGACGGGGTGGCAGTGTCGCGGGTCGCGCGCCCCGCCCCCTGTCGCTACGCGCTTCCGGGTCCTTCGACGTGTCGCAAGGCATCGCTTTTACACTGGGTCCAAATGGAGTCACAGCCACGCACGAGGAAACCAGCCAAGTTGATGCCTACTTCCCTGAAGATAGGGAGATAATGGAAGAGTTTCGACATACAGCGATTCGTGATGACTGATATCCACTCCAACACTTGACATAACCAGGGAAAACCCAATTACTTCTCAGAATGTAATTATAGATTTTCATGAACCTACATGAAAGAAGTCACTGAAGAAGGAAATAAAACCTATTGAAAAAACAGGACCTAAATGTCATGACACTGAATGGAAAAGGGACATTACTATACTATATTATACTATTCTATAACATTCGAATAACTGATGACTATCAGTCTTTAAAGTATAACGTTCAAAGTAATACGAAATGTTGGTAAAAGTAAGTGAAAACCGGTTGTTGAAATTTATTTTTCATAAGATTTTGTTTACCTTTTTTCCCCACGTTCTATGTTATAAAATACTTTTCTTTATTGAAAAGTTTGATTTGAAATCGTCAAACATTTCTTACGCACTGTTTTAGCGGTTTCGTCCCACTGTAAACCGTCGCATGATGGCAGTTTTATCTCAGATTGCGTTTACTTTGGCTCAGATCGCAGCGGCGAGGAAAGTTGTTGGGATTTGTCTCATAACTTTCCCGTCGCCGTTTCTTCGGGTCGAGAAAGGTGAGGTCGGAGCACCTTAAGACAGTGGGAAATGGACGTGAATAAATTGTCGGAGGAGGGAACCTGCCAGGAGGGGGAAAATAGAAAACACAAACGAAGAGGAGATAATTTTCTCTCAAATCTTCCGGAATGTCAACATAAAAATAAGAGATTAAACTAAAAATATTTAATACACTCTTTTAGGTCAACGTATCTTCGTCGGATGACGGCAAGAAAAAGTCGAGAGTTCAGAAGGAGGGTGAATTAAAAAGTCGAACGGGAAGAGTACATTGTTACTGTTACTGTGTGTTGTCGGAATGAAGAGAACTCGGAGACTAAATTTGATGTTAATAATTTCTTTTTAAAATGCATCAGTGTCAAAAAAATCGAATATCTTACATAAAAATGCCATGTATAAGCCCTCAGATTCCTTTCTAGATCATATCACGTCACGTCATGGTTGAAATGTACAAGCAGATGGACAACGTTTTTAGTTTCAGTGCAATTCAGAGGTATAAAATATGCTAAAGAAGTATGCTTCTAATTAAAAACAGTAAATTTGATTGCGTTGAATTTTAGGATTTCAATGATAGATCACTTACAGCTGCAACAATAATAGTAACTTTTCAAAAATTATATAGTTCAATCAATTGAAAGAGTACGTTTTATAAATTTTAGTTATGTAATTCAATAATAAGGAGGATACAGCTGGCAGAAAATAATTGGGGAAACTCTGTTAGGTAAAGGGAGGGAATAGAATGTGAAAGGCCAAGCAAGTGATAATCGATTTTTGAACTCATTTGCATTACATATATGATCGTCACATTTGTAAATGTCATTTGATTTAGAATAAATTTGCTTTATAAATTGGGCATTCATTTTCTTCCACACTTCGGTCAACGATCACCATCTGACAGGAAACCACACCACAAAATCTCGCCCTGCATCGCAGCACTTATGTACTTAATCACGCACAAAATTCATCTTGTGTTAAGGTCAAATAAATCCACCACTCATGTCGTACGCCATCGCTGAAAACTTACGTTGTCTTTTAAAGAACTACACATCTAACATCGTATGTATTCCTATGGATGGGTAAAATAGAAATACTCTTCCACAATAAAATATGTATTGCACATCACATTCAGATGATACATTATGGAATACATATGTCGAGGAATTTTACGTCATTTCCAATGCTCCCCAAGAAACTTGGTAATAAATGTGCACCCTTGCCATTGCCATTCTGATCTCTGGGAGCACAAAGCAAGGTTTCAAACAAATTTCAACAAAAAAATTTCAATCAAAAGAAGATTCTCTATCTTCGATATGTAAAACTTCATGTAAAATACCATTGTCTGTTTAATAATTGCAGGACCTCGTGTTCGGACAGATTGATTGAGGAATATAAATTTTAGAGAATATAGTCTGAATGGTTTAGGCGCCCGCGTTGACAGTGAACGGACGGGCAAACAGACGAACAGGCGGACGGACAAACATTTTGCCATAAACCAATTTTTTCGCAATAACCCCGAACCGCAAAACGTGAATTCAGTCTATACAACATCATACTATACTATTCCGACTTGTACGTGTTAGAGGAAGTAATGAACTATATATAAGAACAAGCGTTCTCCATTTTGTTGATATCAGGGCCTAACAATACGAGTTATTTTAAAGAAAAATTGTCACTGCAGCGTTACAATACTTTCTCTTTACTACGTAAATACATCGCAGGAGGGAAACTAAAAATTGTGGAGAGTTATCACATCGCAAGCAGGCGTCTGGGTAAAAAGTTGTGAATGAGAAGTAAACAGGCCACCGCTGCCGCAGTGATGTGGGTCAGTGGTGCGGATGAGAGCGCGCCGTAGCGTACGCCTCAGCGAAGCAGGTTTGGCGCGTTGGCTCTTTGGAAACGAGCTCTTTCTAACCACACAGGAGGAAAACTGCGGAATGGACCCCGAGGCACCGCCTCCCCTCCCTCTTCACCCTCACTCACCCACACAGACACACACCCATGAAAGCGGGTCACAGGGTCGCCTGTCGCCATATTCTCTAGGCTAGGCTCCGCAAGTGACGTGACGGGTCGGTCGATAGAAACAAATGAAAAACGAGCAAATATAAAGAACGTGTTTTCTTGTATTAAATTTCATCACAACTGAAGTACTTTGCTCCTAATAAAAGCTACAATTGTTGAAATATCACCTTTTTCTCGCTTGTTACACGTCTTTATATCGATCATTATCAACACAGCTGGTGATGGTTTTGTATGGTACTTCTTTCATGACATCATGTTGCCTCTTCTTTGTCTACAGCACACAAATTATTGTGTAATATAGAACATTGACGTGCATATTTTTATTAATCTCTTTATACTCTCACCTACAATAACGCCTCAGGATAGACTTTATACAGATAACTATGCAATGCAAATTACAATGAACCAGCGTACTCATGCAAGAACTCTCGCATACTGTACTCCACACTCTTCTTTATTTTTCCATTTCCCTACCAAGTCTGTAATATGTTTTTCTTCAAGACCCTCTTATCTTTGTTCCTTACGTCACCTTGTAATTGATAACAATATAATATACCCTTGTCAATGCAAATTTTTCTTATTTAACTTTATTACCGTGCAATGAGATACACCCGTGTAATTAATCGCATAGAATATTCAGTAATTAGTAATTTCACATACAGTTGCTGATTCAACAGGCTCTGAACAGGTGAAGTAGAATCGAGAAGCGTCAAACAAGCAAAAATGTAATAGAATGGCCAAGATGATCTCGTCCTGTAGATCATAGTGTGAAGAACGTTTCTTTGAAGTTTATAGTCTCAAAAGTTTAGTTTCTAAGGCCCTAGAACGCTTCGTTATTTAAAGATATAGATTCAAAAATCCTCATGTGCATTGCACGTTGCATTTTACATGAAAATTTACAGGAGTTTTTTAAACAAATCCTTAATAGATGTAAAGTCTAAGTGCAATTCTTCACGTCTCCGTGAAATTCTTTCTTTAGAGACGTCATTTATAAAGATTGGTTGCGTGTGAGAGCCGCAAAGGGATGATATACTACTGAAATAATATAGGAGACGATGTTGACAATACACGTTTACGTTGTATTACGTACGTACTAGAAAAATGTGAGTAAAAACGATGTCAGCTTGCATTACCACTTTAGTATTACTAATAAATAACCAGCACATCGACAATAAATAAGTTTTGTTGTATTTCGAAGATATTAAAAATTCAAATGAAATGATACATACAATACGTTATTCTCTCGGCGAGAGAGGTTGGAAAAGTGGATGATAATAAATCAGAATCAGAGTGAAATATTTAACTTTGAAGTTCTGAATTACCTTCGAGTACATTACCTGAATTTCCTCTTATTTAACATGTAGCAGTTCTATTTTGTACGACTCATTCCCTAGAACGCATGACACGCAGTTTCCTTATTCTTCCTAGACCTCGCCAACACTGCATGGCCTTTCACTCTCTCATTAGTCGTAGTGTTGAGCAGTACTGAAAGCTTCACAAAACCGCTCGATCACTGTAAAATCCCAAACGATAGTCACTCACTTGAGATATTACATCAAGGAACTCTCCCCACGACAATACACACAATGCTTATGACAAAATATTGTGATTGAAAATGGTATGGATGAAAAAACGTGACATAGGTTATTGAAGTTGGTATTATGGAGTTCCCATTGTATTACCAAATTTCTCTTGGTCGGGACATTAGAGAGAGCTAAGTTCGATGGTAAGTTCTGCGTATACAGTGAATTCTTAGTGTTGGATGGTAGAAAGGCTTGTGCAGTCGGCTCATTGGTAACACTGCAGAGAAAGATTTGTTCTTCTCGATTGAGAGTGAAGATGGACATTGAATGTGGTGAACGGGATTACTTTGGGCTCGATGTTTATTCATTGAGGACGTGTAAATTATAATTCAGTTCGCGTGTGGGAAATACTTGTTCTGAACTTGTAGCCTTCCCTCCGAAGAAGTAGCGCGATTTTAGGAAATTCAATGCAGAGAGGAATCCAAGATATCGAAGTATCTTGGGGAAAGTACTTGTTTCGGGCAATCGAGAATGGAAGAGGAATATGACTGGAATGTCCCATTTACTTTTATTTAATATTTGGTAGCTCCTCTCGATTGTTCTTATTCTTGTTCATTCATAATTTTGTGTTAGATTTTATCCCAGTCAATAAAAATTCAAATTCCTCCAAATTGAATAAATAGAAAAGATGTTCACAATCAATTTATACTCTTTTCGAAAGTGTAAAGCAAATTTTATTTCTTGGAGCAGACCATTCTACTTTTAAGATTCTTCCTACGTGCAAATGTCTCTGTAACTGGTATTAAACCAGGGAACCTATTCCGTCGTGCAGAAGTAGAGATGGGCTTAACGGCTTTTCTTCAATAACTGTTATCGGAGTAACAGTGGACTCGTAATAGCGGTTATTAATAACAGTTGAAAAATAACAGGTCCATGATCAGCAACCTAACATGGCCGTCTGTTAAGAGTTAAATCAGTTGTGGCGACTGCTAAGTGTTAAACCAGGCAAAACGAATAACGTTGGTAGCACCGTAACGCGTGTGCAGCTACCTTACGACGGCCGCTTGCACTACTTTCCCAAACATGTTTGGGCAGGGACGGCCAGAGAAACAGCTGATATGAACGAAAACCCATGAACTGCCAAGGAAGAATAATAGTTAATATGATGAGTAGCTAATGTGTATAGAATATTACTAAAATAACAGTGATTCGTGATCAGCTTGCAAATATTCTTTCGAATATGACACATGTTCATAGTGAAGTGACGAGTGACCGTAACACATTGTATTCTATCGCACTTTGGTAAATATTACTGGATCTCACATAAGTTCTAATGGGACAGAAAGAAGTTAACAAACATACTGAACGGATTTAATTTAAAGGACAAAATTTTTATAGTAGTATACCATACGTATACCATAAAATATAAAAATATTGTGGCACTTGGTGTATAATAATGACGAATTATGTAGTAATGAATCTATAATTTCAACACTTGTTAATCACGATTGATTACATGCAGTGAAAGTATTGTACAAAATGGTTGCCGCGAAAGCTTGTAGTAGTTCGGGTTTGGCCCAATAGATTGGAGTACTATGAATATCAACCGATAACAGCCAATACCGGATTAAATGAAATAATTGTCATATCGCGTAACAGTTACTAAACGTTAACTGTTAACAAATAACAGTTTAGCTGTTAAAGGCACATCCCTACGCAGAAGTATACGTATACATTAATGTGAGTATATCGAAAGTAGCAAATGAAGAACAAATGTTCTACTGTCAAAAAACAAAATTGCTTGATTTTTTTCCTGATTGAAATTTGTACTATCACGTTATGTGTATGAATTAAAATATAATTTCGAATGATCTCTTTATTTATTATTATTTTTGCTTTCTCAAAACTTCGAATTTCTTTTTGAATCAATGTTGAATTACAATTTCAACATGCAGTTACATTTTCACTGAGCGTACTAGAATAACAATGATTGTTTATTTCTATCTTCGTTGTAGATACCTACGAGAAACATTCCCTTCTCTGGTCAATAATTTTCTCGTTGGGGTAATTTCATTGACTAGTAGTTGTCCTTTGTGATGTTTTACTCGTGTATGCTTCGCCTCTGTCTGCTTCCAGGAGAAACTGCAACCGTGACGTGACGTGGCTGAATCGACCCCGACGAAGTGGTTACGAAAGGTAGAAACAGTTGGTGCGACACGCATAGCTTTGTTTTGCAACGACACCAATCACTTGGACATATAGTTCTTCAAACAATTCACGCATCAAGAAAGAACTCCACTAAATAGTGTTCAAAGAGGATTATCTAACTCTATAGGGTCGAAGTATTGTAAATTGGAAGAATAAAATGTTTCAAAACGCCAAGAAAGTCATTTTCTAGAAATAATTAATTGTAATGGTGATTATTGCAATCTAATATAGTCAGATGATCTATAGTCAGACGGTACATTTTCAAAACAGATCAGACGAGGAAATAGAATTACCATGGTCTAAATTTGGGTCACTTTTGTTATTTCTTTTAGACGAAACGCAAAAAATTGAAGTGAAAAACTCTGTAATGGATAGTGATGTATTGCACGAGGCACAAACTGGGCCTCTAACAGAAAAACAAAAGAAACAGCTCAGGGTTTGTCGAAGGAAAGTGGAAAAGATTTTACACATATGCATTAAAATACACAAAAAAATAAGGAACGAAACAATAAGAAAAAGGCAAAATTAATTGACGCTATAGTATTAGCCAAGAAACAAAAATTGAAGTAGGAAAGTCACGGAAAGAAGCGTGTCAAGACAGAAGACAAGATAGTGCAGAGAGATACAATGTGTAGCAGGAACAAAATGGATAAGAGTAGCTCAAGATTGATTATGGTGGAAGAGAAAATGAGAAGAATTATAACTACAAAATCGGTTATATGGGCTAAGTATGACGTTATTATTTCCAAAATGGTTATTAAGAAAGAGCTATCTGTGAAAATGGTTAATTAGGCTCATGTTTATGGTTAGTAGTTCGTACCCTGTGATAGGATAAAGAAAATAGTAGAATAAATATAACTGTAATAGACTGAAATACAAGTAAAGAACCGTAATAGGCAAAGAATCCGTGAAGACTTCCCGTTTTCCAGAAGAGAAAAATAAAATTTGGTATCTGTGTATGAGTGAGAGCAATGCTTTCTTGTGAAGACGAACCCCTGCGGTAGCAGTATTATTCAGGGTTTCATCACAGAAAGTGCAGCGCAGTTTGCAAGATAAAGTTTGTAAGTACATTCTGTCTAGAGGCACTTTGTCGAGTAGTGCAGAGACACTATACTGCGATTTTTGTAGGAAGAGCTCTCAAGATAACTCAAATCCCATCTTCGCGATGGAATATGTCACGGCATTTCGTATCATTCACAGTCGTTCCGCTAGATTTCGCACGATCGCGACCGCATGAAGCAGTGCTTGCGATCATGCGACTTCTACCGGCAAGACCGAGAAAAGACGCGAAATGCCGTGACATATTCCATCGCGAAGATGGGATTTGAGTTATCTTCAGAGCTCTTCCTACAAAAATCGCAGTATACGCTGCTGATCTGTAATCGGTTACGCAGCACCAGATGCTGTTGAAATCATCAAATACCATTTGATCTGAGGGATTGTATTTCTTATGGCAAAACAATCACATTTTTATATTAACCAAATATTTAATGTGGTATCACATTTTTTTGGTGTGAATAAAGTGAATTCTTTTATTGGAAGCACTGCGTTTTTTCTTTAAAATGTGTAACTTTATGTATTTTTGAGTTGTTGTTTTTTTAATTTCAGTAAGCGTCATATAATTAAATTGTTCGGTTCTTAACTATTATTCAAATAACTATTATTAACTTTTAAGAACTATTATTACCTATATTAGTAACTATTGTTCAAATCCTACTTCATCAATGTTTAGAAGATAGCCTTGCAAAGGATTTTTGTCGCCTCTCCTTTTTTTTATTTTGGAAAATTGGAAATCACTACCTTATCATACCTTAACTTCCAATTTTATTTCGTATGTTATTCATTTCTTAAGTAAATATGTGGCGGTAAAATTAATTTAGACCGGTCTTTGCCAACAATAATCTTTATCGCTGAATTATTTCCATAAATAACTGAAATGTTCAAAATGGTTTCGGTTGTTTTTTGTTTTTTTTTCTAAAGAAAGACAATCTCAGATATTTTTATTGCTCGCAATATTTACCTGTGTCTTCTGCAATGGACAGGGCAAAGGTAAGTTTCCCGGAGAAAATTCGAACCCCGAAACCACCAACAGTCAAACTAGTCGTTAAGCCTGTTTCATCACGTGACCTCCTTTTCCCTTACGCACCAGACGCACGCCGCATACGGGGAAAATCGCACTTCAAGTCGAGCCAACGGTCGCGGCGCCGCCCAACCGTGGAGCTAATGATGAAGAGAGAAGGTCTACTGCACAATGACATTGCGCGCGGCGGCGCCGACGTAATATTCCAGGCGAAAAAAAACGTAACGCGCTTCAAGTACTGTCGAAAGCGCCGTCCTTTATCTGCGATGAATGGAGGCCAGAAGGTGCGTTCTACAGAGGCTCCGCTACCGCAGACGGTGAGGTAATTTATACGATGGTTAATACGCACACTCTCAGTCACAGAGAGCGCCTGGAGGGAAACTGCCTAAATTATTCAGTCTTGACAAGTACGTTACACAATAAGATACGTCAATGATTCAGTTACCACACCGGGAGAGATGGCTCAGTGCATCAACCTGATGTCACTGCGGTCCCTCTGACCGGGAGGTCCTAGGTTCGAATCCCGACAGCGGCACGATTTTCGACACTAGCTTTTCAGCTAGGTCGAATTCAGTCGCTGTCTGGAGGAGAATTCTAGCGGCCGGCTGCTCTGATCGGTAGTTTTCCGTGGTTTCTCCGATCAACACCAAGCGAATACAGGAGCAGTGCCCTACAACCGGGCCACGTACCGTGCGCGATCTTTTCTTCCTCTTCCTTGTCCTATCCTCTCCTCTTACACACACACACACATACGCTAACATGCACTAAACAATCACACATGCCGGGAGACCGGTCGGGAACTTACAGCTTGTCCCGGTTGGAGCGGTGACCCGCTGGAGGGAGATATCTGGTTGAGAGGAAAACCCCACTAGTCGACGGTAGGTCGGCGCCAGATCTCGCAATCCGGCGGGCAAAAAATCATCGCCACCTCCAGAGAGAAAAACACGCACTACACTTACGGGACTAATGACCTAAGATGTTTACGCACCCGGAAACACGAATCAATCAATCGTTCAGTTACCACGTCAGATCGTGCACATGGGATCCATGCAAACAATCCAAACAATTTTTGTTTTAAGTGGTTCAGCTTCCAAAATCAAGATAACAATTCTTCAATTACGGACGTAGATGTCAAATTGTAAGTTTGTGAAAGAGTAAAGTATCCGTAATATTGAAAATTATATATTTGGTCACTTTTAGGTACATTAATTATGAAGTATAATTAATTATTTTAAATCAATGTAGATTTTAGTTTAAAATAGCTTCAAAATAATGTGATTACTACTTGGCACAAAGTATCCTCAATGGGAAAATGAAACCCTTTTTTTCGTAAGTTTGCAATTTTTTAAAAAATACTTAGAATTAAATCTAAAAGTTGTAATTTTTACTGAAGTTTGGTATGATAGCGGTCTAGCATGTGTGCAATTTTCAGATTTTTGTCTGGTCCCCCAACAGAGATATAACAGTTCAAAATTGGGAAAAAATCCAAAATTCCAATTTTCAAGAGGATGTAATTTTCAAGGGGTGCGTTGTATACCAATGATATTTTACAAAACGTAACTATACTGTTGTGTGTAAAAGCACAGAAAAAATTAAGGCTTAGATTCTATTCCTTCTTTGAAAAATTACTCTCTGAAAATCAAATTTCGTTCATTCGCGTTCCATAGATTTGTTTGCAAATATCCCCCAAATAAAAACATATAAAATAGGTAAATAATATTTCGATTTGCAGGCCAGAGTATGCTGAATCGAATGCTTTTTATTCTAGAATGCTAGATCCACCTGGAGCTGAGTAAATTAGGAAAGAGTAAATATCTGCGAACGCGAAAAATGGTGCACGGCGCGAAACAAAAAATGGCCGCCATTTGTAAACCAGGTAGAATAAAAACAAGTTAAAAATGGTTTTGAACAGCAAAAAAATGAGGAAATTTACGTACAAAATATGATTTTTTTTCGAGATGGTCGAGCGACCAATTTATTAAATTCTGGACCACTTAAAATGGATTGACCCTTAAGTGGAGGAAATGGCAATTAAGAGTGGCTTTGCGAAATATTGTCGACTGACTTCTTCAAAGGACTGACATAGACCAGGTATCCAGTGCCGGCGCTCCGGAGCATTGTGCAACCCTTACTTTTAAATATAGCACCACTTGCTCTGAATACAGTGCCTGCGAACTCTAAAGAGCTAGTTACCTTCTCCCGTCCTTGACATGCCTCCTCTACAGCATTTTTTAATTACCGGTTTTAGCCGCAATTCTCCCTATCATTGGTACAGAGAGTAGTCTTTTATTACCGACAGGTTGCAAATGTGAAAAAAACTATATTCAACTTCACAAATACAAGTGGCTAGTCTTTACGTCAGTAAATAAGAAGTAATACGTTACCAAACCAATATAAAAATGATTAATTATTAAAAAATAATCATATATTATTTCCGAGTCTAATGTGTACATTACAGGGTCACGTTTAAAGGAAAAAGTTGTGTATTAAACATAAAAACAGCCAATTGCTTGGGACTTTCGTCCATTCCTGAGTAAATTTCTCAGAATCGTTAACACTACCAAAACTTCCTTGTTCGTAGAACTCCGGAAAAGCTTCTTCGCGGTCGCAGTCACCGAAGCGCATGTGGCCCCACCACGTAGGCCAGGGTTTCGTCACGGTCCCTCCGCCGCGGGAGCAGAAGGTGCCTTGCGCAGCAACGGGACACGTGCTCTTAAAAGCCGTGGTACGCCGCATAAAGTTACCAAATATCCATTACGGTAAAGTTCGCATTTCCGCTTTATAGAAATTGGATTATTAATCAGGAGTTAATGTAACCACAAATCAAGCATTTTGAGGTATAATAATCTGGAAAAAAATTGAACGGGTGACTTGAAGGTCCGCAAATTTTGAAAATCAGTTTCTTTAATGAATTATTTAGGATAGTTCTTTTTTAATTTGCAGTAAAATTTAGATCAAAATTATGCCGTTATTATTTTTTTATTAAGTGCATATTAAGCCACTTTTAGGGTTCTGGCTCCACCAAATTAATACTTTCACTATTCAATAATGATTTTTGAAATGACGCTTTCGGTGACAAATAATTTATTATAATTTTTGTCAAAAACTAGCAGATCAGCTGGAAAGGGCGTATTCTGTAAAAGAAATAGCCATGACTGCGTCAAGTCAGCACTGTTCTAACTTTGATTTTCTGGAGATCTATTATAACTCGAAATTTTTGAATAGGAGTTATAATTAGCTCATAATAATGGAGTAAAATGTCCAGCATCAATAAATATGGTTGCTAGCACCATCTTCATGAACCATCTCACTTATAAGGCGCTCATAAATACGATATAAGCCTACATTTAGAGCCGTTTTCTGAATACTCAAACAACTAGTGGTGCTAAAAAATCACATACTTTCTCGCCCTCAATAACAATTACATAATATTATTATACTGCAATTTCTGTCCATGTCAACACATTTCTGTCATCATTTTTTTAGAACTTATTACAAATCGTAGAACATGAGGTAAGAAAACTAATTATTTTCCAGTAAATCTTAACACGAATCCGACAAATAAATGCGTAATTTAACCTTAAAAAATAGAAGTCAATAATATGTCTCAGCGGCGGCGTCTCAGCGCGGCAGCGGCGATGGCAGTGACGAGTTCAGGACGGCCGTCTCTACATTGAGACCCCCGTGGTTCAGCTCACAGACAGCGCGGCACTCTTACATTGCGTTGTGTGCCAGCGCGGCGTTGTGAAAGCAACAATGAGCGATTCGTTTGCTTTATTTTTTTTAAATTTATTCTAGCTTGGCCATTGGCCCTCTGCAGCCGCATAAGATAAATACTTAGTAGTAGATATATACATAGATAATATTCTAGTTTTAGATATAATACAATATCGTGCTTATATGATTTATCACGAGAAAAGTCTCATCAGTTCAGTCTATGGGGGATCGAAAAATTCTCTCGTAGCTTTCTTTTAATCTTTTGTGATGACGATTTTGCTTACTTAAATGAAAGTGAATGGCGGAAGGGATCTTTAATATTTTGGAATAGAATTTTGCGGCTAAGAGAGATCGTTTGATTTATATGTATGGCGAATATTTTCTGATCAATTCTTACCAAAACGTTCATTTTCATCTGTATTCAGAAATCAACTTGTTTGTGGGTTAGGGAAGCGTCCATTGAGTAGCCCTCCTCTCCATAGTGTGTTAAACAGTTTAAACTGTTAATTTAAAAAAATGTCCAAGCATGATATTTCTCAAAAACTGCCAAAGTGCAAGCGTGCACGGAAAAAGTATGCATTTCTTACAATGAGTTTGTCAAGAAAATAATTACAAAGTCGAAAGATCTTCACAGCTCAAATAAAAACATGCATTCGCATGGATTATATTGGAAAACTCTACGAGATTTCACCCCAAAATAGTGAAGTTAAAGACGTGGTAGTAGCGTGAAGTTTTCCCGTGCATCGAATCCTTGAACTGCATCCCGGATGAGCTTTGTGCACCGGAGTGACACCCGTTGCATGACGCTCTCGTTTCGCACGCTTTCTCCCGTCGATTCTCTGTGCATCTTTTCCCTCTCAGGTATCTGGTGCAGGGTCCGTGAGTGAACACGATAAGTACGATATTTGTATTCGCCGTAGGCGTCCGCGCGGGGTTGGGGGATGGGGTGGCTCCTGTGAACATTTCGAAACGATTCCCATAGTGCTTCCGTAAATACGACCCATTCATGATTTCTCCCCTATTTACTTTCTCGCTACCGCTTACGTAGTAGAAAGAAAGTTATGTAATGCTGCGCGGGAAACGGCGAATTTTCGGCATAAAAGGCTTATTACAGGGCCGTGGAAACGTAAAAGTGCATAAATCCAATTCCTAAATTAGAACGAATCCTCTAAAACGTGATGTAATTCTAACCCCATGTTTTTGTGGCTCCTTTATATCGGAAAATCGGGTTTACGGCAAACATCTGTTCGTCTGTGAACACCGCTTGT
>JAHLJT010003572.1:0-41001 GCA_031308135.1 Acheta domesticus | reverse complement strand
GCAGCCAATGGCTCAGCGCACGTTACCGCTCCTAGCAACGCTTAGGATTGTCGCCTCTGCCGTTCTGAGCATTGCACGCTCTGCGCTTTGATTTGTACAACTACAGGCTCTGCCCTTTTTGATTCTGGGGCAACTATACGCTATGCCTTTTGATTTTATGCAGTACACGCTCTGCCTTTTGATTCTGTGCTACTACACGCTCTGCCTTTTGATTCTGTGCAACTACACGCTCTGCCTTTGATTCTTTTCTGAATATCAAAAACCTTTGATTCTGTGCAACTACACGTTCTGGCGATGATTTTGTGCAAGTACCAGTGCAAGTACGTACACTTTGGTTTTGCAAGGAGACGCACTGCCAAAATACTCGCTCGAAAATCTGAAGGACTGTCCTTTTGGTGTCTCCTCTTTTATCCCCCTCCTCTGTATTACATAGAAACCAAATCGTAAGAAGTTATGCGGAGCCACCGTTTTACCCGTCTTCTCATTTCTATTCCATCTCCACCGCGCCGATCTTTGGGTTGTCGATAAAATAACTCTACTTGCTTTAGAAGTAAGGAAAAAGACTTGTCTTCGAAACTTGATTAGTGCACAATTGAATCATGCACTACTAATCATGCAGATTGCTCTGATTGCTTTTAACGAACGTGCATTTTCAACAGTTCATAAAAATTAAATATTTTTAGTATTTTAATGGAATTGATTCTGTTCGAAATTACGTAATTCATTCACTTACTGTCATCTAAAATTCATAATTCAACAACGATAATGATTAGAGACCGTATTTTTATGTAATTAAATTTTTTGTGTTTCTACTTACCGTTCTCAAAATTGTAATCTGCAAATCATCGCCCTCCTAACACAATATCGAATTTTTTTCGTTACATATTTTTACATATTTAATTCTATATTACGTATTTTACTTATTTTGCTGTATTCACAATATATTTTCTTATTTCATCAATTTTCTTCATTTAATTCCATATTTTTTATGAAAATATGTATATTTTTTAAAATCAGCATTTTTCCTACATGGGAAAATCTAGGTGTCCAAAATATCATTGAAGTGTTTTGTGATCTGTAACCTTAATTTCCGAGAAAAATTGCGATCACTGACGTGTAACACTTCGATGAAGATGCTACAGTGTGTTTCCTGTCGTAGATCTCGCCAGTCTATGCGATGGCTTCCATTGCGATTAGTCCGGCTGCTAAACTACGGTCCTGGATCACAGTAGATGAAGCTTTTACTACTTACAAGAAAGTTGTATGATGTAAAGGGAGCAGTTTTTCTAAATGTAATTTCTTGCTCTGTAAATGGTTTTTAAATAGAGAATTTTAATATTACATATTATACCGATTTTACATATTTATTACAAATTCTTACTGTTTTCATTACAATATTTATGTTCATATTTTGACGTTTAATACTACATATTTTTCCGACTCTAATAATGATACATTTTTATCAGTTTTTTTTACATTTCACTCTCGGGTTCCAATGTAGACAGTTCTGGAAGGAATTTTGAGATCACTGATCAACCACTTAACCTTCGTTTCGTTGTTCAGAGAACCGCAAATAACACTTTTGAATAAAAATTGATTTGATAGAAAGCAATATGTTCATTCAAGATAATTGTTAACATTTTTGAGGGGAAAAGTAAAAGTTAAGATATTTAATTTTAGCAAATGGATTTTATGATTTAATGATATTGCTTCAGATAAATACTCTGCCTTAGCTCTCACTCAGGCTCATTCTGTCCTCTGGGCTCATAGGAATTAATATCCACCCACCAAGCGCTTGGTACGTCAGTCATTCCTGATCCAGCCCGTCACGGTCTCCTCCCCCATAGCATCAGATCGTCCGTCTACTTTCGCCGCCCCCTCGCTCTTGGCACGCCCCACCGCCCGTGCCTCCCCGCATCGTCGCTGCCGCCCCTGCACCCGGCCGCTCCCGCTCCCTCGCCCCCCCCCCGCCCCCCGCGCCCGCCGCCCCGCCGCCCGCCGCCCCGCCGCCCCGCCGCCCGCCGCCCCGCCGCCCCGCCGCCCCGCCGCCCGCCGCCCCGCCGCCCCGCCGCCCGCCGCCCGCCGCCCCGCCGCCCCGCCGCCGCCGCCCCGCCGCCCCGCCGCCCCGCCGCCGCCGCCCCCGCCGCCCCGCCGCCCCGCCGCCGCCCCGCCGCCCGCCGCCCCGCCGCCCCCGCCGCCCCCGCCGCCCCGCCGCCCGCCGCCCCCGCCGCCCTCGCCGCCCCCGCCACCCCCGCCGCCCCCGCCCCCGCCGCCCGCCGCCCCGCCACCCCCGCCTCTCCCGCTGCTCCCGCCTCTGCCGCCCCGCTTCGTCGCTTCAGCCACTGCCGCCCCTCCTCCTCTGCCGCCCCCGCCGCACCTAGCACGCCCGTGCCCCCTTCACCCCGCCACTCGGGGCACCGATCTTCCGCCTCCGCCGCCCACACCGCCCCATCACCCCGTCGCCCCTCGCACGCTCCGCGCCCGCCCGCACAAAAGAGTTTCATTAGCGCGACCGGACAGTGGGCAGCGGGAGCGGCGCGCGGCCGCCAGGGTGCGGGCGGGCGGGCGGGCGAGCCCAGCGCAGCCAGGGGTGGCCGCCCATTGTGAAATTCGCGACCCCGAAAGCTGCGCCGTTTGTTTGTGGTACTGTTATTTACGACTGGTTGAAATTCCGTTTTCGAACGGCTTACTTCGCTGCGCCGTCTGGCCTGCACGTTGCCTCTTCCCTTTCCGTTTGTGAAAATATTGCTCTCACTACCCTTTGTGTTGCGGTTTGAATAACAGTGTCTGTTTTGCGTTGGTGGACGCGTTGAAGATCGTTCACCTTTTCTAGAACTGACTTGAAGGAATAGATATTTCTTGTTCTCAGTATTCTCGCGAAGGGTTATAAATTTTGATGGAAATGGCATAAATGTAGCGTGGCGAATGGAACGGTACCTCTCGCAGATGTTTCATATTTAACTCAAATTGACGCTACTATTGAAGGAAAGTAATGGTTCGCAATGTTTTGCCTCCAATTTTGTTTGTTTAGCATGAAAATATCAAGAAATCAAAGTTTCTCTTCTAAACCGGCAGACCTCGTGCCGATTTTCGAAGGGAAATGCTTGCCCAGCAACTTCTTTTTGTTTCTATCGGAAACCTTGGGAACTGTATAAATTTTATATGAATACATTTATTTATATAGAACTTGGGGTGCATTAATTTCAAATAAACGCGGCGAAATATACATAAATTGAAGATCAGTGCACATGTTATTGTGTAAAATTAGTAGTAACGTTCAATATCTCCACAAATTCGTGCAAAAATTATTTAATGCTACAATTTGCTAATGGAAATATAATAATAAACTATTTCTAAAAGTATAAACAAAGGATTATTAATACTATTTATTATGGAGACATTATTATATCTTTCCTGAGGCTGACTGACAAAGAATAGAAAGGTATTATTAGGAAAGAAATTTATGCAAAAATACTTGTACTTAGAGCAAAATTTATTTTCTTTCTTTTCCTTCAAATTCTCGACCCTAGCCCTCTTATCCCACATCTCCAGAATGGGTTTAATTTCAAAACCAGTAAATGTTGACTGTCACTTTATTTATAGTGACTTTATGTGGCGAGACTCGGGCCATCAGACCCGCTCTTCCGCCTAACCACGTAATACATAAATATATAGATTAAAAATGAGCAGTACATTTGGTAAATTAAATAAAATACAACTTAGATATCTTGCCCCTGGGCTCACAAAGTGAAAGAAAAAAAAGTGCAGCATTTACCTTAAGCGCCGGGGAAAACCAGGGAAAACAAAGGAAATGTGCATGCTCTTCAACATTGAGCAACAAAATAAATTATTTAAAATAATTTAAAAAGCAATTACTGACACAGGAGAACACCGAAATAAATTATGAAAAATATTAATTTTGCCATACGCGTCAAACATTAGCAAAAAATCTCAATATATTAAAGAAAAAATGATATGAGAATGCACACAAAACCACGGCTAGGACGACGGCTTAGGGCCGACCTTAATTACAACATGTATACCAAGGGAAAAGACGCCTTCAGTCAGAGCCATGACCACAGGCTGGAAAGAATTAGAAATTACAAGCAGATAATACAAAACAAAACAAAACAAAACAAAAACAAATAACTTTCTAATCCTATAATATACTTAATTTAAACTAATTATACTGTTGTTTATTAAATAAGAATTAACCTAAGAAATATAATTCACTTTTTAATAATAATAATAATAATAATAATAACTAATAATAATATAATAATAATAATAATAATAATAATAATAATAAAAAATTGAGTACACACTTTCACATCGTACATTATAAGCTCAGTAAAAGAGTATTTAAATGTTTTACATTTCTAACAATTTTCGCGAAGGCTATTTCACTCTCTGGTCGTTGCTACTAAGTAATAATTTATTATAAAAAGTTGGTGTTGCTTTAGGAATATTGCGTAGCAACTATTTCTAGAATCTTTTTGTTTTGAGATAAGACATTTTTATGAGAGAGGTAAATAGGTACACCTGTATTTAATATTTTGTTGAAAAGGCACAAACTATGAAATATGCGTCGACCTTTTCAAATTTAATATACTATTTGCTTAATACCCGATATGTGATCGTACTTTCTGATATTGTATGGAAACCTAACACATGCATTTTGAACTCTTTAAAGAGCATCAGCGGTTGATTTCTTTTTTGTTACCGTACACGATATCACCGTAATCAAGGAGGGAGAGCAGGAGGGATTTTACTAGAAGTTCTTTGGTTTTTGGTGGAAGGCATTTGTAAGCACGTGAGTACATTGAGACATACACTTTGCGGCAAGTGTCCCGAGCATGAGGTTCCCAATTTAGAAATTTATCGATGGTCAGACCGAGATTTTTAACTTGTGAGCAGAAAGGAACAGTAGTATTGTCCAAAATTATATCAAGAATTTTTAGATTTTGAAGTGTTTTGTGGATCGGCAGGACCCAATTATAAATGATTGAGATAAATGGGTTTAGCTTAACCCAATTAATATAAATGGGTTTAGCTTAAGGCCGTTTCTCACTGACCATTTAAGTACAGAGGCCAAATCGTGATTTGTTTTACTAACTAAATGAGCCACTTCAGAAGGTTTCCCGCTGACACAGATCTGTAAGTCGTCTGCATACATATGATGACTTCACATTGATAGCACAGAGGGGATGTCATTAATATAGATCAAGAAGAGAAGTGCACCTATACGGAGCCCTGTGGTACTCCGCGTAAAACTGACTTAGGAAACGAAAAAGTATTCTCAACAACTACAACCAGTTGTCTATTACTAAAATAACTTGAAATCCACGATAAGGTAGAATCAGAAAAACCGGGGCATTTACATTTTGCCAGAAGCATGTCATGGTTTACTGAATCGAAGGCCTTGCTAAAATCTAAATGCGTTATTGTTGTTATATTGCCTTCATCCAGAGACTGACGAATGTCTTCGGTGACTCATAACAAAGCCGTTTGCGTACTTCTACCTTTCCTAAAACCAGATTGCAAACTATTGAGAATAACATTTACGGCGAGATACTTGCCTATTTGTTGATCTACATTTTTTTCTAGAACTCTGGATAATGTTGATAATGTACTGATAGGTCAGTAATCACAAGGATTAAACGAATTTACACATTTGTGGAGGGGACGTATGTAAGCTAGTTTACACAATTGGGAAAAGTAATATCCGGTTTTTAAAGAAAAGTTTATAATGTGTGTAAGAGCTGGAAGAGCGGTTTTTAAAACCAATTTTAATTGCTTGGCCGTTATGTCGTAAGAGCCTTTTGAATCTGATTTGAGTGCCTTCACTATTTTTTCGACTTCTTGGCAATCAACGTTGTTGAAATAGAAGCTATCGTCCCGAAGCGGCGCTCGTGACTGCAGAAAGTGTAGTGACTTTTCTTTAATAATAGGGTCTATTGGATGTGCTACGGAAGCAGTATAATAATTTAGGTCATCTAATGGAATTTCTAATACACTGTCATTTGACTTAGGTTTGAAATTCCTAAGTTTTTCAACGTGTTCCATAGTCCCTTCGTACTGGAATTTTTTTGGAAAAGATTATGAGAATAACGAATCTTAGTGTTTCTGACTTGTTATTTTACATAATTTCTAAGTTTTTGTACTCTTTTTCTTTTTCATCTGTTTTAGTAGCTTTAAAACGACTGTAGCAGAATTTCTATCTTTCATAAGAACTTTTAACTCGTTTGTAAGCCATGGAGCAGCAGGCCGCGTGACACGAGAAGTTTTCCATAGAGCGTGCTATTAATACCACTGTCTATTAATACCACTTAAAATGTTGTTTGATACTACACAGTGGTCACCTCTTCTCTTAGAGGTTCAAGATTTAGATTCTTGAAAATAATTGCATATAAATTTCTAAGTTATATTCAATTATAAATCACGAAAGAATATAAGCCAGTGAGTAAGAGCCATAATGTAAGCTCTAATGGAAGATATTAGCCATTATGTAGTTTACGTCAAGAATTTCTAGCGCAATTGTCAATGTCTTCCGCTTCACTTATGCTATTTGCTGTACATTACCGTACAATTTCCATTTCCTATAAATCATCATCATCGCATCGTCTTCACCTATTAAAAGAATATTGTACGTATTAAATTCTCACACTTCAAAGAGCCGACTTTCCATTTACACGCTCTTCGTGACAAATATTCAATGCCGTTAAAATATATTAAATATATATTTATTAGTTAAACAACTAAGAATGTGATAAATTTATTTCAACAATTCATACGGAAAAAAACTCAATTAATAGTAAATACTCGCTTGGGACTGTGCCCACGTTTTTTCAGTGTTCGCACCGGGTCTACAGGACCCAACACGTCTGAAATGGTTTATTCCTCAGAACCCGTGAGGAAAATGGCATCGTTTAACACAACTAAACACACAACAATAACAAAAAATATAGTAAGGCATATCGAACATCAGATCTCTTTCGCTTCGTCATATACCGAAGAAACAATAAACTGATCTGGACCTCAGAGGCCCGGCGCGAGCTCTACTCGTTATCTCTCTATAACTCTAAAAATTGTGGGACAAAATCTATTGCGAGATACATCTAAATCACATTCCAATATAAAAATATAGGAACCCTGATTTAACGAAATTTAGATTTTAATCTCTCGTATTCATATTACAGGTAGAACACGAATTGTGAATAACTTTAAAACCAGTGGTGCTAAAACTGTTCGTACCTTCTCGCCCGTTCTTTCACGCAAAATTACGCGAAAAGTATTCAAATTTTCGAAAAATTGTACATGACCTTATTTCAAAATCCATCTTTAAGGAACAGATTTCATTAAAGGATTTCATTTCTCTATTTTCATAATTGTAGTTGTAGGAAGACGTCGAAAACTATTTTGAATTTTTACAATTTTTGAAAAATTAGAGTTTTCAACGAAATGAGACATTCACCATTCCTTTAAGCGACCTTCACACTATCCAACAATAAAATTTAATAAAAAAATAGAGAATTATTTTTTGAAATTTTGAAAATGTCCCAGAGGTTTCATGTAAAGTACCCCCCCTAAAATTAAAATATTCGGGGACATCAGTCAGATCGATGCCAAAATACAGTTTTGGAGGAAAAAGGCGGAACAGTTTAGCCGCTAGCGTGGTTCTTAGACGGACAAACAGACGTTTTGCTGTCATTCAATTTTTCGGTATCAAAGACACACAAAACGTGAAATCTGGCTACACCACGTGATAGAGGATTTTTTCTAAATTTAGCAACTGGATTTTTCCACTTTTTCGTTACCAGGGTCTCGAAAGAGTTTTTCGCTCAGAACTTTCTCTCATAACTTTCTCCCTACGGCGTAAGTGATAGCAAGAAAGTAAAAAAAGCTTTTGATTTTTGATAGCTTATCTCCATGAACTGAAATTTCATATTTCTCTCGGGTGCTTATGTGAAATAGTTGTCTGGTATTTACTTCCTTGAAAATATTAATGCGTTCATTTATTTTGATTTTCTTACTGCATTGCCGTTTTATTTCCATAGTTTTGCCCTGTCATTATCCATTTTATATCACCGTTAAGTACAAAGTATGTCAAAGCTGAAATATATTTTACACAATCCTCGATCCATCTATCAGCAGATCTTGAATAATTCGTGGACCACCTACATTTTTCGGGTTTAAAAGAACTCTTAGAAGAATAAATTCATGGGCAAAGACTTGTATTTCTTCTCCATAGATGTGTTTACGATATGGCGTTTTCATCCGTATTCTCCCTTCAGAATGTAATGAAATCGCCTGGTGGTCGGTCCTGTTCAAGCGTCTGCGTGTTTTGATCTCCATCTGACGTCAAAGATGATCGATGGAGCCTCCATTCTTCAATGCGCTCTTTTGCTCCTTCGTCCGAGTCTGCGTGTTCCAGATAATGTCCCAGAAGAGCATTTTGTTTTCGTCTTGTAAATTAATTCTCACGTCCTCTTGGCTGAATATTTTCATATGAAAGAAAACTGATGAAAATACCAAGCTCCGATAATGAATGACGTAAAAACTTAGAACGGAAGGCTTGGTGATTCCGACGTGGCCAGTTTATAATAGTGAGTTATTTTACATATCTGAAATGAATGTTAATGCACACATATATTATAAATAAGAGATTTCGCCACATATATATATATATATATATATATATATTATTTGTCACCGTACACTTCAAATATCTCTAGCACTATGATTAGTGTATTTGTGGTATCAGTTTATTTAGTGCTATTGTACATTTGTGGTGGTCATAATGGTTCATCAGCGATTATGTGTAATCGCGACTCATTATGTTTAATTACCATATCAAATAAACAGAGTGATTAATTATTCACTTTTCCATCTCACTGGTATATTTACTGGAGTGAAAGCCAAAGTTACAATTATATTAAAATATTAATCACTTTGTCTTGCAATTGTGCAGTGTTGGTTAAAGAAATAATTATCTTTTGAGTCAATAACCCCTTTTTAGCGTTGGGAAGATTCATGTATTTTATGTTAATTAAAGTTTTGATCATCATCACCAGGGAGAGGATTCTTAGGTCCTACAAAATCTTGAAATATGCTTTTAAAATCATGCATTTGTGACATAAAAATTCTGAAATATGCACTTTAATATGCAATTAAAATTAACAATATTGCGTTTACTGTATAAACATTTCGTGATAAACATTTCGTGATTTCAGAAGAGCGTTCCTGGAATGAAAATATTTTGTACCAACATTGTATAATCTACTTTAGTTTTCGGAGAAAAAATGAAGTAAATTAAAGAAACCTCAAATAGAAACCTCAAGGAAGCAAATTGGATGTCTTGTTGCATTTCGTGTGCCTGATTAAAAAAATATGATATCAAATAAAGCGTATATTTATATAAATATTTTATCATAAAACAGAAAATTTAAAAAAAACAATTGCATAACGTTAATGAACTTTCATCTTACAATGTCACTTTGTTGTTTTACTCTCACAAATAAATAAATTGTATGAAAAGATTAAACGTTTTTGAGATAGTCTCAATTTTGAACGAAATATGCGCCAATAATTACGCGAACATGCACCAACAGGAAAAATCGGCCAAATATACACCAACGTGTTAATCTATGTAGCATCCAATCTAACCAAATGTAAATAAATTTCGCTTAGCAATACCCTGATTCAACAGACAAAATGATGCAACTTCATTGGAAAACCGCTCCATATACATTATCATTTCGGGGTATGTATGGCATTAAATTCGCCGTGAGAAGTTATTTAAGACACCACAGGCTCCGGCTAGCTCACTGATGTGGACTCTCCTACTTCTCCAAACCACAAATCGGCTGAGGACATTAACTGACGTTGAGCGTTTGTTTGTTAGAACTTCATAATAAATCTACTGTGAATATTGCGGAGACTATTTTCTTGCGCGATAAAGCAACGTTGTGAATACATATTTGGTATAATTTCTTATTTTTACTATACATTTTAATGGTAAATAATCGATACGAAAGGAGAGGGATAAATTTGTAATTTATTATTCGATTTTTTGAAGCTTTTCATTAGAAAGCATTTTCAACTTCAGTGTTTGTAAACAGTAGGATCTTGATCTTGATCTCCTGCTCAGCCACCAGCTAATATTTGGCTACTGACCCTCCTTTGATCCATTAATCTCATTGACTCCCTTTAAAAGTTTCATAAGTACGATGGGTCTAATGTACGGATGGTTTCAGGTTGTTAGGTTCATGGACAAAAGGTAGGTCTAATGAACAGGACGTCTATTGCGAACCAGGTCTATTGCGACATAAGGTCCATCCGACAGAGGGTCTAATACCAGAAGAGGTCTACAATTAGAAGGTTCAATTAATAAGGTCTAATAGGCATAAACACCGAAGGACTAATAGATCTACAAAGATGTAATAGAAAAATTTCTATTTCTCCATTTTTAAACGCCTGAAAACCAAAAGTCTACATGTTCACAATGTCATTTAAATTTCCAAAATTTCCGAATGATAGTAAATTACCGAAAATATCAATATCGTGGTGATATCAACCTATTTCTTCGGTCTTACTTCGGAGTTACAGACTGAATATTTTAACACGTGTATAATTTTATGTACATTACGTACTTCCTGAATTAAAGTGTATCATTTCCAATTGTGATTTCATTTCAGACAATAACATACTGACGTAATGATACGTGAACCACATTTTGTTACGTATTTCTGTTACAACATAATACAGATTAGACATTCGTGTCTGATTGACTGAAGTTTATTAGACATTTTGACAATTATACCAAATATTATTATACATTTTAAAAAATTAAACATTTTTATTAGACCTATTTTCATAGACCTTCTGAAATTAAACTTTAAAATTGGACCTTCTATCATTACACCTAAATCTTTAAACTTAACGATCTCTAACAGTACGGATGACTCATACATTATTCACTGTCTCATTTTGGCTTCCAAGTGAAAGAAATTTATATTATATTTTATAAAATAAGAGCTATTTATTGAAACTTATCGCTTTCAGCGGAACACAGTTTATTCACAGTTTGTTCACTTTTATCCAGAGTACACTGCTTCGAGTACAATGTCGTGGATTTCTAACACATCTTGCGAGGTTTTTGTATGCAAATGGCGTGGTGAACAAAGTGCGTGTGATAGTAGAATAATTGTTTTGTAAATAAGCGAGAGTCATTCAAACATACGAATACGTGTGTGAATGTGACAAACTAGGCAACCAAGTATTTTCATGTGATACAAAAGGAACATTTTCAAACTGATGAATAATTTCAGGTGTAACAACCATTACCTTCATCTCATTAGCAAGTTGTTTGTCAATTTGTCCTCGGAGACTTTTAAAACGTGTTTTGTGTCGTATTTTTCTAATTCCATCGCAAAGTGTTGTTTAACAGAAAATCACTTGCAACAGGAAAGAAAAACTATCCCGAAATGGATACACCACTGCAAGATTCGGAATTCATTGCGTGTGCGGAAACATGTTGCAATTCTTGAAATGTTGCAAAATTATTTTGCTCGTAAGAGACATCGACCAACTTTGGTGGTTTTGGTACAGGGAATTCTTTATTAGCTCTCAAATTCCATAAATTCCTTTTCTTGAATAATTCTCTACCTAAATGAAGCACATGTATTTTGCAGATGTACTTCGGAAGTACGTTCGTTGATTCGATTTACCATTAGAATTATGTGTACCACTCACATTTACCGAGCAATTTTAAGAGCTGTGTCGGGAACTGCAAACCGAATGTAGAAAATAAAAGGACGCTTCGCCATATGGATCGCAGAGGGGGAGACGAGAAGTTCTAAGCTCTACAGTCCGAAATAGATTTGGAGATTTCTAAATGGAAGAGGTAATTAGACGGGTAATTAAGCTGGCTATCTAAACCGGATGTGAAGGGCAGCGCCTGAATCTGCCTTGTAAGTCAAAAGACCATTCAATCTTGCAAAAACTATAAGCTAACAAATCAAAATACGTTTTATATTCTGCATCAATGAAAAATTCTTCATCCCTTCCCCCAGAAAAAAAAGTACAGTCCCGATGAAGTATTGCAGTAATTTCATTTAACTTTATTCACTAAATTGTCATACGTTCTAATCGATGCATGATTTTTTTCTTGTGCTGCCGGGAGTTTCGAAATAAGATTGGATTTATCGATTTCGTAAACGTTATTAAATATTATGGCATCAAGTTCTGTGAGTCAAGAACATCCGGAAAATTATTTTAAACTTTCTTGACAACGATCACGAATTCTAACTGCTCGAGCTCGTACTGCTAGTACTCCACAAGCCTTGGCCCAGGAGGTGAAGATGTGATGACACTGGATCAAGTGAAATAACAGTCTAAATTTCTTAAGATACGCGAAATTGTCTTACGAAATACCCCTCCAGAACAGCTTCCCCGGGGACCCCCGCTCCTCCCCTGTGAAACTCCCTCAGAGGGCACCCCCTTGGGTGCCTCTGCACACAGTAGCAAATAAAATGTGTTCCAAGTAAAAATTATCTTTTTGAGGGTTGCATTGATTATTTCGTGTTTCCACAAAGGTGGTGGTGGTTCCACATAAGTCAATTTTCGCGTAGATACGCTATTTATAATAATAATAATATATAATAATAATAATAAAACTTATTTAAACATATTCCACCCACCTTCAGTGGCACTATAGAGAAGAATATTATAGAATCAAATTCAATTAATACATGAAATGAAACTAGCTCAAATAAAGAAATAGATGAAATACAAACGTTGAACAATATAAAATCTATAGAAATGGTACATACCCAAATATCATGGATTAAACAGTATACCTTAAACAGGCGCCATCTTGTGTGGTACTTTGCAATACTGTAACTGATTGAATTTACGGTTGATATGTCGTGAATCCTTTATCATTATGGATTACCACAATATCTATGCTGCCACCATGGAATTTATCATTATTAATAAGCTGCGAATATTTGCCTATTTGACTATTTTTTTCCTTCAATAGTAACAAGTAATCTTTTGTGTTACTTATTCATTTTGAGGTATTAGGGGTACTATATGCGAATTTTATAGTGCCTATAAATGACTTAATAAAAAATAAATGCCTATTTTGTGTTTAAGTGACTAAATGTTGCTTATTATCGTATTTATTCACCAATATGCAGTAATCCTTTATCAAAATTTTTAAAATCTACGTTTTTATCCTGCAGAGTACAGGGAAATCGAACAATTATCGAAAAATCAATGTTCCGTTTTACTGCCACCACAGCGTAGGTATTTCGAATAATGAAGAAAATTAGGTTTATGTATTTTTTTTCGACTTTTAAACATTTTTTTTTCTAAGCATGAAAAATCACTTGGTAGTAGCCTTATTTTTACTTCGACTTTAAACATTTTTTCTCTATATAACATTTTTTCTTAAATTTCTCATATGTATTAAAGGCGGTAGAAAACTTGGTACTGGTCCCATTTTTTTTTTTGCAAACTCTCTGTATTTTCCAAAATTGAAAAAAGTTAACATTGCGAAAGTACGATATTAGTTCACAGATTTGTTTCTTAAATGAAATCTATTCAGCAAAAGCACGTCTTAAAAAATGGTGATGTATAATTTTTTTAAAAAAACTATGTTTTTTTCCGTAATTTCTTCTTGAAATCAATGCAAATTATAAAAAAAAGGCAAAAACCGCTACAAATTTCTTCAATTTTTTCCACAAATAGAACAAGGGACACTTAAAAGAATGGCGCAGTTTTCATTTTCGTTAAACTCTTTAAAATATTGAAAATAGCAAATTTTGAAATAATTTTAGAAATAATGTGAGAAAGTATGAGCTGCTGCAGCACCACTTGTTACATTTGTGTTATCCAACTAAAGATGAGAAAAAGATGTGTTGCATTTAAGCGTCACCATGCATTTAATGAAAGTTACAAGGTAGCTATTGTAATTAAGCCTTTTTTATTCGATTTCCCTGACAATTATTGAAAGGTTTCGCACGAGGATTTTTCAGAATAATGATGAAAGGAAACATTACATGTGGGTAAGGATGTTATGTTTCCTTCAGACACTCTATACAAGTACATGAATAAGAAAATTTATAGTGTCTATTTAAATGCCCATTTTACATATTTATATACGGTACCTATTTCACGTTTTTAAATGTCTATTTCGCCTGCTTATTTCTACAGATTTTCGTGCCTATAAATCCACAGCTAATTATCATCATCGATATTACTGTTGTAGTTTTTGTTGTTATCAGACGTGAGCGAACCAAGTGGTGCCCGCTTGGGCAACCCTGCGGGGCGCCGTCGGTCAGTGAGTGGGCGGGGGCGCCTTTGTCGCCAGATGGACATTACACACGATTTGCAGCCGGCGCAGCAGCCCACTCCACTCACCCCCGCGGCGCAGCGGGTTTCGTTCTGTCCCGCCCCAACCCGCCCACCCCTGCCCTGCCCGCGCGTCCGTCTGTCCAGGCGGCTTCTAATTTTCGTGAAAAGTACGTTTCCATTTCCGATCCTACGTCCCCCCCCGCGGAACTCAATGCGTCTCCCGGCGGTCATCGCAGTTCTCACGCGCAGCCTGGCAACGGCGGCGGCGCGGAGGCGGCCGCGGCGGTGCGGGCGCGAGGGGCTGCGGGCGCTAGGCGGCTTTGAACGGGGAGGGGGAGTGAGGGGAGGAGGGAGGTGGGGGTGGGGTGGTCATCTGTCGAGCGCCCCCTTTCTTTCTTGCGGCCGGAAAGTCCGCCCGCCGCCCGCCGGCTGGACATGCACGCGCGCGCGCGAGCGGGCGGCGAGGCGGAAGGAGTCGCGAGTGTGCGTGGACGCACATTCTGGACCAATCGCTGCCCCGGGCGGCCGCTCACGCACGGTCGGCGACGGGGTGGGGGCGTTGGAGGGTGAGACATCCGCATGTGCCCAATCAGTATTTCTTTTGGTCACTGCCATTAGGATTGGGGATATTGATTGTCTCTATTCACAGACGGCCGGGTCTTCGCGAAAGGGGCAGTTAGAATGACCATTGGCGTGAAGCATTTCAAGGTTTTATTGTGTGGATTCAGCACAAATGCTAAATCCTTGAAATTATTCCTCGAGGGCTCGAGTACTCCCCTGCAGTTTGATCTCCACGCTTTCGTCTTGACGCATAATGCAACAGCGCAAACTCTCATTCTTCCATGACACTGCAGTGTGCGTTCAGAATATATTACACCACTTATTTTTAATATGATTGCTGCCCTTCTTACCAGTGGTGACGCGTCAGAACCTCGATAGTTGGGCCGATGACAAAACAAAATTACAAAAATAATGCATTTAAAATATTTTAGAGAAGAATTGAATATTAGGAAAAAATCTACAAATGTTTTAATGGTAATTAAAACAGCTGAGAAATGGCCGTGAAACAATGAGGAGGATATAGAAGATTCACTAGTATTTGCGCATCGAATTGAGAACTCGCCGCTACTCACGGTGACTCAACCGGCCTCTTCGTGCCGTGTTCTTCCTTGCACTTCGATAAGCACTCCAGTCATCGCTGTTTTCTTAGAATCTCAGATGTTCCGGGACATGCTCACTGATACACACTATTCCGACGTAATATGAAGTTGTGGATGAAACGGTGCATTGCTTTTGTTTGCTTCCTAATTCTTCAGTGCTTTTACTTTGTTAGTGTTTTTAATTCTTTTTTGCCGACGTCTTGCACTTCGAAGAGACTCAAATGGTGTAATTTAGCTAAAAAAAAAAACTAATTGGTTCACTTACATTTTTATGGTCCGATTAAATAAGTTGGTGATTGACAGTTGCGAATGGAAGGGGGCGACGATTATAGTTAGTGTACCACTGAGTACATGCTCCCGTGACACGAAAATAAACACTTCAAGTAAATATTTATTAAAGTAACCAAATCATACACTCATGTTCTATGCAGTTACAGCTTCAGAAGCAAAACTGTCGATCACCAACTTATTTTAATTGGACCAAAGTGACGCTTTCAATTGATTGAAAATTTTTGCTTTTGATTGTGAAACGAATTTTTCCGAGTATTTGTTTGCTAACTTGAGTACAAATATTTTTAATTCACTGAGATTTTAAAAAAATTAGTAATTGTTTTTAATAGAATTGCAACGTTTTCAAGAAAATGGAAAATCTCCAAGAAAATGGTAATGTTTTCTGAAAGAAGAAAATGTTGAGTACAGTTTTCGGAATACGGACGTATTTAAAGAAATTTTCGTTCAGCTAAATAAATATGTACGATACCTGTTTCAGCTGCATCTGTAGAAAATAGGTTTTTACTTCAAAAATACAAGTACTTGTAATACGAATAAGAAAGACAAACACAAGGATGAGAAAAAATGTGCATCTTCTCTCTTCTATTAATTGGGAAAGAACTCTTTGGAATCCGTATGACCGAAAGAGAATTTCTTCAGGAGTCATTTATAAATTTGCTACTTCAAACGGATGGCTCGACTATATACAAGTAATAGTTTTTAGTAATGTTGCATGTTTAGGAGTATTTACCTTAGAGTTTTCCAACACTTTTAAGAGAATTTTTGCTCTATCGACCCCCTTACGTTTTCAATATACAACATCCATTATCATAACCCAAATAATTACACATAAATGCCTTAAAGATAACAATTCCATTCACCATTATTCACATAAACATCTAGATTTTCAATAATCGAAGATGCTTCCGCTTTTGAGTCGCTGAGTAATAGCAAAATTGAAATAGCTATCTTTGTTGTAGTGCAATGGATACAAACTGCTGAGTGGTTTTAAAAACTGGCTATATCATTTCTCCAGTGCGTATTTATTATTAATGTAACTTATTATTTTATGTTTTGATGATTAATATCAGCAATTACCCAGAAAATTAATATTTTTTGGAATCCATGAGATTTTGGTTCTACGGATCAGGCGTCGGATCATATTCGGCTAATGACCCTCCCCATGCACACTCAATGACCCCTTTAAAATTTCGGGGACTCCCAGGGGTCGACATCAACCCCGTTGGGAATCCCTGACTTACACGTATGTTATAAATTCATGAATGTCAATACGACGATCAAATTTATGCGCGTATCATGATCGTTGTTCGGGAGAGTACCGTTGCCTAGCATTCCTTCATTCATTTTTGCTTCGCCTGCATTTGAAAGCTTGAAAATATTTAGTACTTCAAGTCTGACGGAGCCGTCGCGAAGGGTTACGATGCGTCGGAGAGGGTCCCCAGTCTTGATTAGTTGTGCATTACCGCTCACTACCGAACTGTAACCGCAGCTGCAACACGTGAGGGTCGGGTCGGGTAATTATAGTGAATGATAACCGACCTAATTTTAAAATAATTATTTCATTTCACATTTATTGGGTTGTATGAATTTTAGTTTTGTCGTAAAAGCCAAGATTTTTAAAGCAATTTCAATTTCCATATTCCCACAAGGGGAGTCTTGCAGATTTATTGAAAAAAATATCAGGAAAATGAGCGTGGTTTTGATCATTTAAAAAACAGAACACCGTACGATATTGCGACCCCTTCCCCGTCGCTTCAGAAAGAAAACAAACCTGAATACTAAGCGATGACGATGCAGAAATGCCGCGTCTCGCCACTGCTTCTTACGTTCAATTGCACTACTCTCTTCCCTTTTGTTTCTCTTTTCGTGTGCAAGTTCATTCATTGATGGCTTCATTTTCTTTTTCTCTTTGAACTTAACGAACGGAGGACGGAAGGATTTCACTAGATTTTTTTAAAATGTTCTTCTATAAGAATGTTTGAATGTTCCTATAGGCGATATACACGGTACAGTTTTTGTGTAGATTCTCATACAGTTTCTATACAGAAAACGTCAAAATCTCAAACTGAACGTATGAAAGCCAAAACGTAGCGCATACACGGTCTTTACGCTTTCTATATGCTTTCTGCATGAATCGCCACAAGCCGCCGCCAGGAGGGGCTAGCGGGAAACAACTGAATTGCGTCGTCCGAGTACTTTCAGTGATGGTATTTCTATGCGTGCTTTCTGGCTATAATCTTGATTTAGTATTAATTAACCATGAGGAGCATAGAGTATAAAAATTGGAAGGCAGGGATAAGGAAAGAAGTAGTTTATCACAATATATCACTTCATACAATCGCACCTAACCACAAAATCGACATGACCGATTACCGTTAGTGAACGATTCTGCCGCTAGAGGCGCTGGAGTCAAACTGTATGCTTTCTACACGAAAAAAATACGAACATGTTCATAATTTTCTCATGTAGAAAGCGTAAAGTCTGGACTACATGAAGAATCTCACGGAAAACTATACCGTGTATATCGGCCTTATCATTTTTATTTGACTTTTTCTCATTAATTCATCACTTTGTTACTTTGTAATGAATCTAATTAACATGAAAACACAATGAACGGATTCAATGTTGGTGAAGATATAATTTTACTTGCAATTATTACTTACATTTGATATTTGCAGATAACCCAAAAATGTAAAATTTCATAGCAGTAACATTTTTTTACTTACTAAATGTAATTTTTTTCCTTCAGATTTTTCACTGCACTTTGAAATGTACAAAGTCTCCAAATAATTGAATGCTTAAATGAGTTCCCGAAAATGAAATTCACGCAGGTGTAGCAATGATTGCAGCCAGCAGGTAGTAAATGTTTCAGGCAGGAATATTTAAAAAGTCGCCAAAGATCTGGGTTTCATTGTTCTTTGTTCTTTATTGTCTGAATGACCACAGCCGAAGTATACATGAACGTCAAGAGCGCGCGTTGTACTGTGTCATTCCTCATAGAAAAGAAAAGACTCTACTTAGCTGGTCCGTGAAAGAAATGTTTTTGCGATTGAACGGCTAAGTACCTCATTCGCTTTGCTACTCACGATAACGTTTTATGAAGAATGTCTCGTTGGACTGTCGAAAAATAATTTTAAAAAGAAAACAAGTCTTTGCGGATCAGACGTTAGTCAAATTTAGACGGTTTGCGGTAGAGGATTTTAGAATGGTGGATTAGCTGTTAGCCGTTCCATTTACGAGTCTCTATTCTAATGGATTATTCAATGACTCTCTCTCTCTCTCTCTCCCTCTTCTCGGCTCTCCCTCTCTCTTGCCCGCTCTCCTTCTCTCTCCCCTGTCCTCTCCCTCTCTCTTCCTCTCTCTCTCTCTGTCTCCTTTCTCTATCCCTCTGTCTCTCTCCTTCTATCTTTCTCTGTGACTCAATCCTTATAACCGTGTCTCTTTTGTTAGTTACGAGAGCGGGAGGGCGGCGCCCCGTGTGTGCACCGTCCACTTGTCGCGAGTGAGTAACGCGTCCCCGCCTATCCGCACCAGAAGCGCCCCCTGCGCAGCGCCGCTGGCCAATCGCGCCGCCGCGTCGCGTCGCGTCGCTCGCTCCTGTACCCCGCGCCACACGGCGCAGCGTGTCCTCACGACCCTTTCGCTGCCGCTCGCGCCGTCACAACGCGCCCCTTTCGGCAGCGAGCGCGAATTTGATCCGCCCTCTAGCCGCCCCCTCCGCCTTGCCACTTCGCTCTGCCGCCCACCGCTCCACCCTCGCCGTCCCTCGCCCTGCCCTTGTCCCTCCATACCCGCGTGCCGCCCGGCTCCACCCTTCCTCCGGTGCCCTTCCTTCCCCGTCCTTCCCACTCTCATTGCGCCCCATCCCACCGCACCCCCTCTCCTGTCCCCGCCCTGCCTTCCGCTTCCGTCTCTCCTCCGCCCTCTGGGACGCCCCCTCGCGGGCCTCTTCCGGCTGCCCGCTCCTCCCCCACCCTTCCTCGCCACTAATCCGCCACTCTCCGCTCCGCCCCGCAGGCTCTCCCCGCTTCATTCCAACCCGCCCCATCCCACTTTGCACCACACACACCAACACGTGCCCTCCCTCCCCTGCCCCATCCCGCCCCACACTGCCCCTCATCGCCCAACTTCACTCTAACCCTCTCAACTCGGCCCACCCCACTTTGGACCGCCCAGGACGCCCACTCGACCCCCTACTCGCCATTATGCACGCCCGCCCCGTCCCGCCACGCCCCACTTCACTCCGCTCCGTTCCACTCTCACCCCCTCCAGACTGACAGCATTTCCGCTGCCTCTGCAGCGACTTATAGACCTCGATGTCCTACACTCGATTCTCATCGGCGGTGAACTTTCGATAGATATAGGTCGTCTGGAAGAGAATTCTAGTGGCTGCTTCATCTGATCGATAGTTTTCCGTGGTTTATTCGATAAATATTAGGCGAATGCCGGCGCAGTAACATCACGAAGAAGTGACGGGCCGCGCGCTATCTTTTTCTCTTCCTTGTCCTATCCTCTCCGCCTCACACATACATGCATTACACTATCTCAAATGACGGGAGCTTAGAGCTTGTTCCGAATGGGGCGATGCCCCTCTAGGGGAGACACCTAGTGAGGAAATTTCCCTTCACGAAGACGTGAAGGTCGCCACCAGATCTCATCAACCAGCGGGAGAGAAATCCCCCACGTTTAGGAGTAAAACGTTCACTACACGAACGGGACCGCTGCAATTGACGCGCCCGCAAACGTCAATCAATCGATCAATCCGTCTCTCTTCGCGCCATCCCCGCCCCGCACGCCTGCCCCGCACTTCAAGCCACTCCGTCCCCATCATTCCATGCCCCACCCTGCACCATTCACACGTCGACCCAGCCACGCTATGCCATCTCCTCCTCTCCCGCCCTCAGTCGAGAGGACGGCGACCATGCCAGCTGCCCCACAAGTATTGATACGCATCGCAAAGGGCGATCGCATTGTTCTTTCGCCGTCCTGAAACAGTGTGGCTGACGTTGAGAAGTCTGCAAATGAAACAAACTGCAAAATGTTCAGACATAGCCTTTAAAACTGTTCCTGCGGGTATACCTTAACAAGCTTTGTTTTGCGCGTGGAAAGATCGCATTCGTCGCACGGAGCACAATTTTGTGTGTAAGTGCTTCGTTGTGAGAACCAATGACAATAACCGTTTGGTACTCGTAATTATTATCAAACTTTTGAATCGGAGAGTTTATCACCTCATTTTAAATGAGCTCTTGAGTTCAATGTCAGCGATCTTTTAGTTTGAGTCATTTTTACACGAATATGTATTCTAAGTACGATTGAAACTCTAGTATTCTCTACGCGGCGACTCTTGTTACGTGAATTTCCACGAATTCATTTGACTATCGTGAAGTCGATTAGTCAACTTGCAGTGTGCTCAACTTGCATTGCAGATACGTTGATTGTTGGTATCATTTTCTCTTCATCATTTTCTACATTTGCGGACAAAAAGATAAGTTAAATTCCTCTTTGATTCCTGAGTAATAATGGCACATGTGTATTTACGAACATGAAATAAATTTTATAAAATCAAGAACTTAAATAGGGTATATCAGGTTGTCTCAGTATCACGTCGCAACGATGATTATACGAGACACGAGATGATCGGCAGTTCCTTTCTCGTTCACCCTATACATAACATATTTAGTTTCTCAGCTTCTACATATGTACTACGTAGTAAAGAGAAAGAAATGCTGCAGCAAAAAGTGTCGAATATTTGCCAGAAAAACTCACATTATGCGGCCCTGATATCAGAAAAGTGGATCAATCTTCTTCCTACAACTAGAAAATCACTTCCACTAACGCGTTTTGCAGTCGGTATTCATACTTTGTGGGTTCTTCACACCAAAGTATTAGTTTACAGCAAAAATGTCCCTCTCTCCACCCGTTTGTCCACTCGTCAGTCTGGTTGTGGTTCACCCTAGCCCCTAAACCGTTCAGACAGTTTTGATATAAATATGATATACCTCGATCGACCTGGCCAAACTTGAGGATCGGCAAATATAAAGGGACATTTTGATATTTTGAAGTATTTTCCTTGAAGCCTTAACAATTTTTTCAAAATTTTCTCAAAAATGGCTCCAAATTTCTTAATTAATTTTTTTATGGGACAGAGGAAAGTACGTCAAAAACGACACGTCCCTTTTTCGTTAAACTCTCTGAATTTTCGAAAATCTCAAAATTTCAAATTTTTTCAGCGTCTTCTGACAAGATGATGATGTTAGTGTGACAAAAACATGATGCTGTTAGTGTGAATTTCAGAATTAACTGCACGTTTTAAGAACTAAAATGGTTAACTTTCAAGAATGTCATAATTTTTTGTTTTACATTTTTTAGTTCTGACTAGGTACAGTATCTTATCAAATGAATTGGATTTCCGAAGCATGTATGGCTAATGGCGTTTACATTTTTTTAAATAAAATAGAAAAAATACTTTAAACGAATTCCTTCGGAACAACTCAGCAACAAAATGACAATTTTTTGTCTTTCCTTTCTTATCAATGTCATATTTGTGAAAGGAAATGCAGGAAAAGTTACAGTGATGTTGAGATTACGAAGGAGGATTTTATGATTAAATTTCTTTGTCAGGAAAGCAGAATTCATTAAATTTAGTTATTCGTTTGACTGATATAAATGTAGTTTACTTCGAGTCGGTTTTAATAGTTCATACGTTCCGAAATTTTGAAAGTTTAATACTAACTGTAAAAGTTTTAATTTAGTGTGTTTAATTTATGACAGAATCACGCGTGATGTAAATCCCTCTGTCCTTACTCCTGCATTGTTTTCACAATGTAATTGAACGAAAATAACTTAAGGGTACAACTAAGATAATGGAGTACAACTCAAGTAGTTGTACCCCAGTTTTTGTTCGTTTCAGCAGTATCTGCATTATTACTATACACTTTAGATCTACTCCAACGAATGTTTGTAATTTATTTACTTCAAATTTACTAAATTACGTGAATCACTCACTCTAATAGAATAGAAAAAAAACCAACGGAAAAAACAACAGAAACCTCATGAAGTACTTGAATGACGAAATCTCATCGAGAATTAAACGTTGAACTCTGCACATTTTGTCAAAACAACGACAAATAACATTACGAAGACACTTTTGCACTGAACACCAGGATTTCCTGAATCTCATCGCATCCAATACCTGTAAATTTACAACCCCTCTCCTGCTCCCCTTAACCGTTGCGACCGGATTAAACGTGTCAAGTGTCAACCACCGAAACCCAACAAAGGTGCGCCCTTTCCTCCAACCGAACCGAGCTCTTCCCGAACTTTCTTTCTCCGCGGAGACTTCTCAGTCGTAAAATATGCGGCGGACGGAACACATTTCTTTCTTTCTTTCTTTCTCTCCCGCGGCGCTCCTGTAGGCTCGGAGACCACGAGGTACGCGAGGAGTTCGAGCCACGCGATTGTGCCGCGCGGAGGAAAGGGATAGGCGCGGCGAGGGCGGCGCGAGGCTATTTTTGCGCGGGCGGTGTTGGTTTCCGCCGTTCCCTTCTGGGAAGAAGGGCGACGGCCCCTACCTGCCGCGCCGCCGGCGTGCAACCGCGCGATGCGGGGGCGTTGCCGTCCGGCGAGAGCGAGAACTTTGTGCAGCTTTGTGAACGCACGTAAGTGCAATGCGCGTTCACGCCACTGCGGTGTAGCCACTCCTACCCTTACGGGCATCTATGGCCAATCCTGCAACAGATGAAAAGAACAGAAGGTCAGAACGACAGTAGCCAACTGGCGCGCGCATTGCGTGTGCAGAAATACAAAGTTTATGTTTCAAGTCTCATTTAGCTGTTTCAGATTCCGGCCGAAGAGTGCATAGATCCAGAGAGTAGCGCAACACCGCCATTGAACCCGGCGATGGATGGGTGAAAAAATGTTACACGAACGGATGGGCTTGGTTTTGAGAGACCCGGGTTAAAAAACAAGAATTACTTAGCACATATTTTGTTTATGTCATTGTTAGAGGACTTCATTATGTTAGTTTGATATAAAAGAAAACTTTTTTGTTAATATATTATGCATTTTTTATTCTTATCAAACAATATTCGGTAAATTTAAGGAGGAGCACAATGAGGCTTCCCAAATATCATCTTCGTCATTCCACTGAAAGTTTGACTCATTCTGAAATTACAGTTGAATTTGACATTAGTTATACGTAGTACTACTTAAAAATAACGTAGAGTCCCTATATTCAGAGAGTAGCGCCGCAGTTCCAGAGCAGAGAGTAAATGCTTTTGCTATGCATTTACAAATTAATATTTTAGAAGTTATTTAAATCTATTCGAAATAAATATGAAATAGAGATTGCTAACTTTCAGTCGCCTGCTCCCAAATTATGCACTTGCATGTTACGTAAGTTAGACTTTGTATATTATTTCTTACTTCATTTTAGTATTATTATTTATTATATTTATATTATATTTCTATTATTTCATTTTAAATTGCGTCCTTTAATTGTGTTAAATGTGAAAAAGAATAGACGAGCGGTCATTGTCGGTTGTTGTAATCCATTGTTGTAACGCCACACTGATAAGGCGATAATGACGGCTGTGTTTTGTTTGCGGTAATTGAACTAAAACGTGCATATATTTGTGGAATATTACAATATCAAAGTGTTTAATAATAACTATTACATGTTACTAATATAATTCGTGAATACACTTCATACCTTGCGCAATGAATTCAGTGCCAGAAACATATTTTACTTTCTAGCGCTTTCTCATTTAAAGTTTTGAACAAAAAAACCTCTATTGAAGTCGTAGGCTTCCGCGGCTGGAGTGCCAAGCCCTGAGGAAGACCACGATAAGATGGTCGAAACGTCGGCAACACAGCCTTCGACGCAGCGTCACCCGGACAGCCAAGATCATCCAAAAAAACCTCTATTGCTTGAAACGTTAATTTTCGGACACAATGTTGTACGATTTCAAATGCATTTTTCAAAAAATTATGACTGAGATGTGTTAATACGGAGATAAATTGTGGTATAAATAGTATTACATAAACATTACTAATGTCGATAAAGTACGTGCTGTTCAGCACCACTAGTTTTCTCTTCTGATACATATTAACTTGATGTAGTTCATCATAATACTTTCACTTCAAAATTCCAGCAATAATGCGTGGTTGTTTTATAAAAACTTTGATTCAATGCAATCTGCACTGCATCTCAGTATTGCGGCGCAGCGGTGCAACGTTGTTGGGAAGGGCCAGGTGCGAGGCAGGGCGAGACGAAGCGGCGCAGGAGGGGATCATGAGGGGAAGCCCTGGAAGTGCTTGATGCAAATATTTGGCGGGGCGGGACGAGGGAAGGCGAGGCGAACCTGATTGATTATTTCATGATTCTGGGCGTGTTATGGTCAGAGAGTAGATGGCGAGATCCGGTGCCGAACTATACGTCAGATTGCTGTTTCCCCAACCAGGTATCTTCCTACAGCAAGGCATCACCATTCCCAGTACAACCTCTAATCTCCCGATATTTATGGCAGTGTAGTGCCAGTAAGAGTAAGTGTTTGTAAGTAAGGGAGTGATAACAGGAGAAGGAAGAGGAAGGAAAAATCGCGCGTGATCCATGGCCCGTTTATCAAGGTGCTGCTCTGGCACGAGGAATAGCTGTAATAAGCAGGGCGGAGAATGAGAGTATTTATAAATATTTCACTCCGTTATTATTTCACGCCAGCTGCTAATACCACGATTATTAGGAAGAGTAGCACTAACAAGAGAGAATGTAGAATAACAGCCTTTTCGTATATTATTTTCCAATGAGCACGGTCCACACCAACCCACTTTCATAATGTATTTGAGAAAGAAAGTTTATTTCTTCATTGTTCTCACAAAAACTTGAGCGTCAGAACACGAGAAAACATCTTCTGAACTTCGTCTAAAACGATGTTTTCTAGAAAACGTAAAGTAGAACTTCCGCGTTTGTGTGATTTCATCAGCTCCTTTTAAAACGTCAAATATGGTGCGGGTTTTTCCTTCCCTGCCTCTTTTCCAGAGATAAATGAAACGTCTCACAATTTGCGTCATGAGACACACCCTGAAATAACAATTCGTTCAAAACTCTCTTTGAATTGTATTTGGTGTGAATCGTTAAACCCCCATATTTACTATGTTAGGAAATATTACTATTATTAAGAATAACATTCATATACATTAGTTATTGTGAATAACGTAATAAATGTGTTTAGAATACATCGCAAATGTATACGATTGCTTTACAGATGATTTTTAATTCCAGTTTTCATGATATTTGGAGTATTTATTTGCTTTGTTTATTTATTTACTCAGGCTGTGAGAAAACATTATCTTGTCACTTCAAGAAATAAGAAAGTAGGGTTGCTGATCTGAATTTCATTAAACGGTTAATTTATGACACACTCTTATATAAATTTCATTGTTCGAAGAAAACCAATTTGATGTTTATCAATAAAAGCACAATTAAAGTAGCAGTAAATATTTATAAATTGGTATTAAAGTAATTAAATCTGAACTCACAAGTAAAGAAGTATCTGTTTTTATTATTTTGTTGTACTAAATAGCAAAGTAATTGTAATGTATGATGATGAAACAACAAATAATGATCCTAATATTTCATCTTCATTATTTGTTAGTAGTAGAAATTAACACAGTAGTTGAAAATTTGCTTCTACGTATTGTATATGAATGAATATAAATAGAATTGTCTATCGAGTTGTTTTCTATAATATTATTTAATTATTTCCTTTCCATTGCGAACTTACTGGAAATTAAGTACTCTTATCGAGCAAAACAATAATATCTCAATATGTTTTCCGAAATATCTATGTATTTCTGGAGCACTTAAAACGTATGTTTTAGGTTTTTGAAAATTATCATTGTAGAATCCAGCGTAGACACAACTCAACCAGTTCTGATAATGCATAAGGTAAGAATTTTAGTCCAATAAAACTACATCAGATTTACAGCTTCTTTCAATAAGTTTACATTTGCTATTTCTTGAAGTCTAGCTTCAATTCAAATAAAATTAATAGAGAATGCATCACATAGAAACGAAGAAGTGCATTTGGCAAGGAATTTTGCTAAAGTATAAGTAGGACAGATGTTACAATATTATATATTTTGAGCTCGGTCGTTTAACAAAATGCTCGGAATTCACTGCGTTTCGTTTTCGGCTCTTCGTACAATTACAATTGTGAAAATACAATTTTTTTCTCAATGAAATGTATTTGTCAAAACTACATCTTCAAATAAGGTTATTCTTAATTTTTTGAGATTTTACGAGTAGTATTTCTATAATTTCGTGACAAACGTAATAGCCCGCTGCAAATTTACTGCGCTTCAGGCAGCTGGATGCGTTGTAAATTAGAATTTGCAATTTTGTATATTATTTCTTTGTTCGTTTCTTACATTCGGCCTTTTCTTAAACATTTACACATTAATCTTTTAGAAATTATTTATTTTGAAATATTTGAAGTAAAAATTACTAGCTCTCAGATAATATCGACAATGCAGGGAATACAACAATGGAATTTCGCCATCGCGAATTTCTGTGCATTACGTGTAATTTTTGTGACTTGATGTAGCTATATGAAAAGGAGTTATAATTGTCAAATTTACGTTGATATTTGGATGGAAATATTTAGTTTCCGCACCAAATGCTGTACTATTTGTAGTGAGTAGAGTATTTTTGCATGGTTTTAGAATGCTTTTCTCTAATTATGGCTCTATAAAATGCATTTTACATTGTCCGGGGTATCGAGCTTCTTTTCCAATACAAGTTTACAAACTTTTGTATTACATTTTTATGCAGTTGTAGAGTTCACAGAGTTCTGACAACACTTCGATGAAAACAATGAGTTGTTCGCTTCTGGTTGAATTGGACGTTTTCAAATAATAACTAAGACGTTAGTAGCACAGAAAGTGGAATATTTGCAATTCTATGTAGCTGTTTCCAATAACGCGGAAAGTTTGTGCTGTTGTAGCACCACTAGATCGTCATTATTTTGCGTTTTTTTCTTACGGCACCTATATCGATCAAATGGACTACACGAAAATACGGTCGTGTTTTGTCTTTCTATCGAAGCGGAAATTCAGAGCCAGTTGGTGTCAAAAAAGATGAAACAGTCAAGATTTTGATTTATTCATTGATGCCGACCGGTTTTGTTCACTCATAAGGAACCCCATACAACTCTTAAGTATGTCCTCCGATCCCTTTTGAAGACAAAGTTCTGTATTTGATATACCCTTCTCAGTGCTGGCGATTACATAAGTACAAAGAACGAAAAAAATAACTCCGTTTTCACTTGTACTATTTTAAGATTCAAAAGGAATCTACGTTTCCTCGGATGCCAATTCAAGATTCACAATAACAGTTCGAAGAGAGAGCGTCACGATCAAAAAAATTATTTCGAGGTCCACGCGGAATCAAATTCACAAAGATAAGATCGTCCCTTACACGTAAGTGCTAAGGTTAATTTGGAGTGAGATTAATAAGATGAGATGAATTTTTTACAATAATATTTTAATGTGATTTTTCAATGTTTTATGCAATGTTTTTGTATTACTACTTTAGCAGAATAAATGCCTTTTGGGAAGTCTATTTTGGTAAAAAATAAATGCCTTTTGCCCGCCTATTTTAGGTAAAATAAATGTCTGAAGTTCTGTGGTCTAATTCTAATATGTAACCTTTGTCAATGAAACTAGAAAGTGGGTGCTGCTGTAGCACCCCTTTGTGGGTGCGTGGGTAGTCATTAGTGTAGATCTAGTAAAGGTTTGGGTCTAAAAAACTTCCTTTACGGCACAAGAAAGCACTTTCATTACAAAGAGGATATTTTGCGATCATAATTAATTGCCAAACTTTGTTAGAAAGATATCGTTAAAAAGAAATTTCCGTGAATGAGTACATTCAAAGACATACGTGTTGTCGTAATATATTTCTAGCTAGTTTAAATGCTTCCAACCCGTCGCCATTGCATGGACGGAGCAATAATGTTCTAGTGAAGCGTGTGCTATCGCTAAATCAGCGAGCCTGTTGTTTCCATGTCAGTGTTCGTATATTTTTCTTGCTAGTAACATTGCTTCCCACTGCAAGTATCAATATAACTGAAAGACAATCCTTTATGTGGGTCAGGGGTGATCATCATTTCAAATGGTTCAACTTTTCCTCTCCACAGGCTGCGGCTGAAATGGATTCTTGGCAGAACTGTCGTGGCTTCTGAAGTGTCGCTGATCCGAGAGGTTCTGTCAGTTCAAAAGTCGGAAATGTTCGGCAAGGACATGACGGCCCGAATTTTCGGCACTATCTCCATAGCTGGATCGCTTTCAACCACTGCCTGGACGAGAATTATTGTAACGGTCGGCTGATCGGTCGGTATTTTTGCGTGGTCTCTCCGGTTAATACCTGTCGATTGCCATATATTACCTAAACAAATAGGTTGTGGATCGCGCGCGATCTTTCCTTACTCATTCATGTCCCTTCCTCTCTCTTTACACGCGGTTACATACACTGCACTACCACACATGTCGGGAGCTTAGACGGAGGCGGCACCCAAAGGGGAGATTCTGGAAGAGAGAAATCATGCAAGCCGAAGTGTAGGTTAGTACCCGATCTCATCTTCTAGTGGGGAAGGTTTACCACCTCCTCCCGGGACACTGTCAAATACACTGTCACTATACACTGTCAAAAATGCCATTAAGTTTAATGTAATTAATGAATTGTACACGAAACTTAAAGTAAACTTATACATTACAAAGAGCTTAATATATTTGTGCATTAAATTTCATTCATAAATTAAAAACAGTGTAGACGTTTTGCCGTTTCCCTTGCTTCTCATTATATCATGTATTCATTTTCACCAGTCCATGAAGATCATTCCTTCCTTCCAGATATGACCATAAAGCTTTGACTCGCACAATTTAATGAACATGTATACATTAAATTTAATGTATGTTCATGATAATTATTTTAATGTAAATTTCATTAAAAAATGCGTAAATTTTTGACAACCTACGCTACTGCCGCCTGCTTTAAAGCATGTAAGTGCAAAACTGCAATGTTTCTCTTGCAATCAACCAATGAATCACATTTGGCACAAGAGCCACAGTTTGGCCACCTGACGTAGGTTATCAATGGCTCCCAAATTGTCGTCCGTCGATAATAACCCTAATGTTCTTGGCTAAAGCTCGCTGACAATGCATTGAATTGCCATGTAAAATGGGACTCTTACTCCAGTTACGGAGTTTTAGACGCCTCTTTTCAGGCAACCGCCATCACCCTGCAAATCTAATTACGTTTTAGGATTTGCATACGTCCAGTAAAATAGGATCATCTCGTAGTCCCGAAAAAAATCTAGGTAAACCAAAATGTCCGGTATTTTACTTAGTCCTGTTGGCTATTGGGCGCGAAAACTTAGTTTCCTATTAACATCACCATCCCATAAATCTTTTAATGTTGATTTTTTTGTCATGGTTTATTGGTTAATGAAACTGACCTGGTATTTTCACAACAATTTATTTATTGTTATACACAACTTAACGTTTTGGCCCTGTTTGGGGTCTTTTTCTAAATCGGAGTGAACTCTTAAAAATTGAGTTGTCCGATGAATTTTACGAGACTAGTTTTTATACTATAGTGACAATTTTTCCTAAAATGCTACAATTTCATCTATGGTGAAAACGAAGTGTGTGCATTTTCCTCGATTTTCAAATTCAATTCCACTTCTATCAATAAGTGTTAAAATGCAGAATATTTGAAATTTATTAAATGTTTATTATTAGCATCTTTCATTACACCACGACTATTGCAGGAAACATTTTTAATAGAAACGCACTGAATTTGCGGCCTTCCATACTATGTACAGTTGCCGACACATAGAATGGGTAACGGCCAAATTCAGAAGTGCCCGTCTTTATGCGCATTCTGGCACACTGTACGAACGATAACGCCATCTGGTTCTTTCATAGTTAACTATTACAAAAGAACATTCGGAACCAACTGCCAACGACTGAGAAGCTGATAGGCTAGATTTCCCGCAATCATGATCTCTAGTTTGAACGTTCTCTATGATACGCGTGTTTATCCGAATGATTGAGAGTTTTAGCGTAGAAGGCACAGGGGGCGGGGATAGTCTCCATCGCGTCGTCATGCAAGCCATTCGATCGTCTACAAGAAATATAAGATAATATCAATATAAGATAATATCAATAAAGATAATATCATACAATACGACATAAAAAGTTCAGCACATGCAGTAGAATTAGTGGATTTGAAAAGGAAATTTGGAAATTTTTAATTCTGATTTACTTGCAAAAAAATCAATTGAATATCCCCCTTTTAACACAAAACAACTTAAGTACGTGAATGAATATTACGGATCCGAGACGAAGAAATGAAGTGTGCGAAGGCGGCTCCAGGATCGGAAAAATAATTGGGAGTGGGAAGTTTTGGCAAAGTAAATAGTGTTCAAATATCAGTGTTTACGAAATTTAAGGTTTTTGCAATAATTAAACTAAGTATTCAGTAATAATTTTGCATCGCTTGTCAAAATTGTTAGTTTGCAATATTCACCTCAAAGACAATTTGAGGCCACTTCCTCCGTGCAGCGCACGTTGCGGAATTGTTTATAAAATTGTTAATTGTTGAAAAATTGTTAATTTGCAGTTTTCGGTTCTGGAATATAAGGGACCCCTTTCCTCTTCAGAACTGCAAAATTTGGAAATTGTTCATAAATTTACAAATTTTGCGAAATTATTTTATTGTCTTTTCTAAACTGCCTTTGAAGGAGATGCAAAATTCCGCAATCCAATCGGCGCTACCGCCTTTCGTTTTCGAGATATGTAATTGTTTCTAAGAATTTAGCATGTCATGACAACTCCCATTTCTTTGGAAGACAATGGCAGTTCTCTCACAAATCTACCCTTCAAGCCGTTTTCCAAATGCAACGTGTATTGAGCGACACTCTTTTCTCATGCGACCCTGACACCAGAATGGTATACCTTCAGAACGCAAGTCGATTGCTTTGCAAGTCAAAATCATGGAAACATGAGTTGTTACAAATGTTCCCTAAATACGTAAATGCCAAGAAGGTCATCTTTTGGCAGGCCTCTCCAAGATTTCTGCTCCGCTCATGCTCAGGAGCACCAAGTTCGCTTCGACAGATGACGCGCGCTTCGGTCCGGTTGTTTACGCCACCGCCCAACGGGAGTCCCCGGCTGCCAATTACTCACTCCTACCGTAAAACTTTTCTCGCGGACCGGCCACACTAGCTCGTTTCGAATAGATCAAACACGACAATGTTTTATTTCGGGCCTAGTTCATGTAAAATCAAATAGGATTTTAATTTAATTTTATTTCAGTAAGTTTCCTTGCTATTTTCTAGTTTGAAACATAATTAAGGAGCAAAAAGAAATATTCTGGATAAGTATGTTCAGTTAAAACAAATAAAAGCAATTTCATTGTAACAATTTTAATTGTGGATTTTTTGTTTACAATTCGTTCGCTGTGGGTCACAAAATTCCTTGTCGCCATCAAACGCAAGGAATTGCGAAGTCTCTCGTCGCTCAAACACCCTCGAAACTTCGATTTTGTTAACTGCTTATGAAAAGAAGCTCTCATTTACACACGTGGACCCAAACATAGAAATTACTTTGGCTGCTTTCATATGTAGTTTTGAGAACTTATATGTGGAAAATATTCATAATACTCCAAAGAGTTCGCCGTTCGAAATCTTTCTGTCTTTTAGATAGATGGTCAGAAAATAAGTCCTGTAGAACCACTATGAAAGAAAATGTCAATACTCTTCGATGTCGCCATTGAGATAAAGCGCAGCAGCTAGCCAGCAGCAGGTTGTCCGTTTTCTTATCGCACAGACTGAAGGAATGCCCCACTTCCCCGGTGACTAACTTGCGCCGGCGCGCTGCGTGGGGCACGGGCGGAGCAAAATTGCACCGAAGCACGGTTTTGGACAGGCCTGTCTTATGGGAACGCACAAATTCTCAGAGCATATGAAAGAATCAGTCATTTCAACAGCGAAGCTACTACCTTATAATAGTAATAACATCCACAATTTCTTTAATTTATTGTTATTTAGATGCAGCCCGTGTCTCATAAAAGCTAACATTAATACTGTTATTTAAACTAATAATATCCATATTTAGGATAAATAAGTTTCTTTTTAAATTTGTTTTGCGTTCGTAACGCATCTACAAGCCCTTCTGGGGCATTGAGCGCTTGGTATGATCCTCCTTAAAATCCTGTTTTTAATGTAGTCATTCATCGTCAGTCATTTTCATGTATCCTTTCGGCCACGGCATTTTCACATCTCTTTTTAATCGTTTGTAGAGAATCATGTGAAGTATTATTATATTATTGAATTGAGTTTTATTGAATTTGAAATGACTGCTTGGATATTTTGGAGTTTAATGAACGAAATATAGCGACCTGAATTTATCGCTATGAAAAGTAAACGAAAAATGTGACAAATATCAGTATATCATCAACATTTGTGAAAAATCTTACGAATATCGGAATTAAATGAAGTTCTACACATGCATTGAAAATAATTCACATATAAAATGTATAGTGACGACTTCTACTTCCACTCAAACAATACCATTTTTAAACTCAGAAAATTCCCCAACTTAAAGAAGCACACTCATTCACAGAAAAATATCATTTATTGCCCACCTTTTCACATATTCAATAATCCGATACACCCCACTTCCGTATAGTCTCATTTCTGTCCAAATAGACATGTGTCAAGAAATCGAAAATTCCTTCCGAAGATATCAAAACATTCTAAAACAGAAATTGTAACGAATAGAATCGCTGTTAAGTCATAAAATTATACTATGGAACGCGAATGGATTAATACGACACCACAGAGAAGTAATAACTACTCGTATATTGAATATTTTTCGTAGATTCAAAACTAAAACATAGTTCGTGACAAACAGGACTTTATACAGAGACGTTGGCATAATTCCACTGGATGACCATATCACCACAAGAAGCCAAATATATTAGAAGAAATTGTGCCAGCACACGAATCACCATCCAATTAATCTACTAGTACGTCAACGCATACGCAGGCGCACACGAAAAAAAATACTTATGAAACTACAAAAAATGTAATAGTAGTGATTTATTTCTGATACTTTGTTGTACAGTATACCATTTGATGAATGTTCAAAAATGAACTGATTATAAATTTGCAGACGAGAAATAATTTTAAAATACAAAAATTAATTTGAGATTTCCTCTATGAGACGTCTTTCATCGTTCCTATTCATTCGCTCAGAATATTACAATCAATTTCGAGATTCCAATGGAAGTGCACGTTTTGGGGTCATCTGATACGAAAACTGTTTTTTCTGGAAACGTCCGTCCATCGGTCCACTTGTCGTTCTGTGAACACACTAGTGCCTAAACTATTCGTAGAATGTTTGCTAAAAACATTGCATTATTGATGTGGCCCGACTCGAGATCCTGCAATTTGAAAATAATTCTTTAAATATTGTAGTGATTTAGTTGACGCGATTTTTTCTTCACGTGAAATTAGTTCTTGACAATCAGTTCTTTATAAAATATCATGTAAACTTTTCTGAATATATTACTTGTTTTTGCACAATCTTGATTGAAATATGAGCGACATTAAATAATATTAAATTTAAGATTTTCTCAAAACTGCATCAATATTGTGTTCTTTAATGTTTTGCATGGATAGTGCTATATTCACTGAGTAAAATGAAATGAACTTAATTTTAATTTAATATTCTTCACTTAGGCGTTCTTTACGCTATTCGAGGCCAAAGTTTAATCAAAATTTTGGGAGTCATTTTGAGAAAATTTTAAAATATTTACAAAGAACTTCCAAAATCAAAATGTTTCTGGCAAACTCAGAGGGCCTCGAAATCATTTAAATCGATCGAGGAATATCAATTTTGAAGAAAATCGGAAGTACAGTTTAGGCGCTAGCATTAACCAAGATGGACGAACGGACAGACACACAGACAGACTGACATTTTGCCGTCGAAATTAATTTTTATTGTTATATGTGTTAATATTTTAATGTTTTAATACATGACTCAAAAAAGGAATCATTTCAGCAAATATTGAAAAATTAAAAAAAATTATGTTACGTAACAATTAATATCCCCTTACCCCCATGTAACGCAGAGTAACACAGGCTCAGACCCCCTCCCCTTTTACCGTTTCGTAATTTATGGACGTTCCCTTACACAACGTGTTAGAAGAAATAATTTGCTATATTCTCGTAAACAAACACGATTTACTCAGTTTTTCGTTAACAGGACTTGGCAATAAGAGTTTTTTGATGAAAATTCACCGGCATACGATTACAAAACTTTCTCTTGTAACGAAGTAAGTATGAAAAAGTAAAAATATGTTACAGGCACCAATAAATAGTTGCTGTGAAGAGAGGTGAAAAAAAACGAAAAGCTAATTCAGACTAAAAGTATTAAGAGACTAACAAATACGAGAAAATCGTGCTATTTTGGAGTATGACTAGAAAAGTTAGCTTTTATCTCAGAAATAGGAATTTATATAACAAGTAAAGCTGGAAAAATAGCGAGTTGCTGTAATTTCAAACTGCGATACTGCGAGTATTAAACTTTTTATTTCTAAAAAGCAAATTTTAGCGTCTCTGAAGTAGACAGGTCTTTCACTAATGAGATAATTAACTCTTATGTGGCTTTGCTATTCTGAGAATGAATGAATAGAAGAATGAATAGGAAATACGAATATTTCAGTTTGCTTTGGCGTGAGTGAAAATATTGATTTTTCCTTGGCAACGCTGTATAGCCCCTTATCTGATTTCACCCGGAGTCGAAAGTGCTTCCCCAGGAAAATTGGCAAGTCAGTGCTAGCTTGAGGCTTATGAGAGAAAATCGATAATCCCTCTAAAGAAAGATGATTTTATTCAACTCTTTTCTGAACTATAATATCGAATCAAGCAAAGATATATCACTAACATTGTCGCCCGGTGTATAAGTGGAAGCAGTCATTTTTGCGTTAATTTTTGGTAAAAATATTTTCTGGATATCAAAAAAATTTCTATTCATTTTTTTACTCAAAATCTGTATTATCTTTGTTGTCTTTTAAAAAATAGAAGACACAAAATATATTTCTGCATACATCTGAAATCAATGTCCAAAAACATTTCCACCTTCAAAAATTTTTCGACAAATTGAATTTTGAAATTTATTTTATTTTACTTTAAAGCTATGAAATTTCAACACACAACTAAAAGACGTCCCATAAATATTCATCAGAACTACCTTCTGGAAAACTTGTTAATTTCAAAGTAGAGATTGCAAATTCGAAGTATTGACACAGTAAGAATAATTGTAATTGCTGATCACCAGCAATTCCTATCATCTTTATTCACATTCTCTATGAAAAGCGTTTGTGAGACAGTGCATGCATTATATAGAAATTATTTTGAAATTAATAGAAATTATTTTGTTTCTTTCTAAGTAAAGGAGACAAACAATATACATAGTAGGAATATAACTCATATCAAGGCAAAAGAGGAAAAGTCAAGACGGGTTTTAGTGAATTACTCACAGACACAAAAAACGTCCTATTTCTTGTCGATATATCGCTAAAATTCTGCAAGATTTCTTACGACGTACGATTACAAGATTACTAAAAGACTCTCTTTCCGAAGTATGTAACTTCGAGGTATCCGAAGTATTAAGACCGCAATTCCATTGTCCTTTTTGTATTCTAAGACATACAAACAGTTTTGTTTGTGGAAAAAAGAAAATAACAGTACAATATTTTAAAATTCATTATGTTTCCGATTTAAAATCGTGTTATTTATTTTACTACAATAAAATCGTGTTATTTCAATGCCGCACGTCAATTACAATTTTTTTAGAATTCCTTGTTCGCTATCACGAATTTTGCCCGTTTCATGCATAACATTGTCAAGACAAAAGTATAATTTTGTAAATTAGTGGATTTTTACTTTCCCGTATACATACGTATATACGAAGCGTGAATGAGTTCCATTTTTCTCTCCCCACACAGCAATGTCCTGACATTGCTATTGTAATACATATCTTTGATTGTTTCTTTTTTGTTTTTTTCACGTATTGTTCTTTATTATATGGTGTCTTGGATGCAGTCGTGTGTTGTTTAGCGTTGATGCTTTTTGTCCATGAACTTTTTCTTAGTTTTTTGAGTTTTTTTTCATGGTGTTGTCCCAATACTCCCATTTTAAATTTATTTCTATTTTTATAGCCGATCTTCATTATTTCCCCTCTTCTCTTTCTTGTATTGCTACTTGCCAGAGTGCAGCATAGATCACTCTTTCCTGTCTTGTGAGAACATTTTCTATATAAGTGTCTTTATCTTTTAATTTATTCTTGTTCTCCGTGATTGACATTTTATCTCATTATTCTTCCTGTTTTATTTTCTCCAATAAAGAATGCATCAACAAAGTTTATATTCCCAACTACGGTTTCCAGGATGTTTTTGTTTTTTTCTCTTTGTATGTGGCTGGGTTTCCTTGTCGTGAATCCTTTTCATTTTCATCACTATGTTATTTCTTTTCTCCTTTTTTATTATTTTTACTTTCCCGTATACGTACGTATATACAAATTATATATGTAGTGTAGGGAAAGTTATGTAATGCTGCACGAGAAAACGGCGGATTTTCTGGAAAAAAAGTCATTTTTAGGCCACGATCACGAAAAAGTGGATAAATCCTGAGCTAAATAAAAAAAAATCCTCTAACACGTAGTTTATCCAGAATACATGTGTTGTGGGTCCTTGATACCGAAAAACCAATTGACGGCAAAACGTCCGTCTGTCCGGTGTATGTGAACAACACTAGCGCCTAAGCCATGCGTAGGATTTTTCCAAATTGAAGAAACCCCTGTCCATTTGGCTTGCGTTGCCCTGCGATTTTGAAAAGCATTCATTAATTTTGGGGGTACTTTACATGAAGCCTCCGAACATTTTCAAAATTTTCTCAAAAACGGATCAAAATTTTTAATCGAAAATTATGATATAGGATTAGGTTTAACTTATGTAATATTCTTAATATCACATTTTTCTATTTTAAATGGCCTGAAAAATTGAGAAAATGTTAAATAAAATAATGTCAGCCATGGATGACAGCTGGAAAGTAGGTGATGTAAAACCAAAAAACTAGTCTAGATTAAAGAAATCAGAAGAGATCTAGTACGAGAAACTCTGTGACATTCTGTTGCAACACTAGTTCTTTTTATGTGACAACGAAAACGCTCCAAAACTTGCGAGGTTTGGCATACAGGCAGTCCCACCAACTATGGGCCTCCCCGTAACTTCTAAACGGTTCCCGATATAGAAATGTAGTTTTCGCCCAACAATGCGGAATCATGGGGCAAGTAATGTACCGTAAGGATATTGTCCGAAAAATTTTTAGTTTTCGAGAAAATTAATCATCTTTCATTTTTTAAATGGAACCATGATTTTTTCTCACTAGCGAGAGGTAGATCATAAGTAGACGAGTGCAATGACGTAACATGTTATTGTTTTAATAGTATTTTGAGCACAAAATTATACTTTCTGACAAGTGATTTTAAATTAAATGCACGAGATTTCCTGTGTCAATTCTTGCAACTGTTGCCATTCAGGAAGGTTGCATTCCCGGCGCCGGCTCTTTTCGAGGAGAGGCCGCGAAGGCCTTTACCAAAAGTGACAATAGCGACAAGCAGCTACAGCAAAAAGTGCAGGTTTCATTTACAATCTCTTGCCAGAAAGTATAATTTATTACACAAAATACTATCAAAATATGAACATATGTTACATCATTGCATTCCCCTTTTTATGATTTATCTATTGCTAGTAAGAAAAATATATGGTTCGATTTAAAAAAAATCAAAGTTGATTTAATTTCTCCAAAACTAAAAGTATTTCAAACAATATCTGTACACCATTTCACTTGCTCCATGACTCCACATTGTTGAGCGAAAACTGTATTTTGATATCGGAAGTCGTTTAGGAGTTATAGGGGTGGCCCACAGTTGGTGAGACTACTTGTAGTAAATCACCAGCTGGATTATGTAATGAAATCTCGAAACCTATGCTCTCAAATTCAAATCTCAGTTCGGAGAGTGATTTCGCGGGTGCTAAACACTCCCAAAACGACGTTTTGGATCAATGCCGCGATTTTTAATTAAGAGATGAGACATCATTGGCCGCGACAATATATGCAATCCAGTTGGAATTGTGAAATTTTTGCTGGGGGTTAACTTGAATTTTTATATTACGTAATTGTTATAAAGAAATCGAGAGAGTATGTCCACCACTAGTTTTTCAATTTAGAGGGGAGACAATATTACACAAGAACTACAAATACATAGTAACACTCGAATGAAACATAGCTTTGCTCGAAATATTCAAATTACGGAAAAATATAAATATTCTGAAAAACTATAAACTATAAAATAGAAAGTTCTAAAGTTGAAGAATAGATTTCATTAAAAAATATGGTTTGAATTTTGGTGGTGTAGGTCAGGATCACAAAAAATCAAATCAGATTTTCGATTTCGAGAGGATTTACTAATTATCGAACATAAATCATAATTGCAAAAGCATTTTACTAAAATTTAGGTAACAATTAAAAAAATTGGAGCAGATTTTGAATAGATTTTAAAGATCTTATGCGTGAAGTGACAGCCACAATTTTGTTATGAGAATCAAATTCGGCTCCAACGAGTTAGGTTATGCATTTTTCCCAAAATGTCGTCAATATATAGAATATTTATTTCCTTTTAATCACATTCTCCGCCGTCCTCTATCCGGTGTTTCAGTCAAATGGTAGAGAACGTAAGATTCTGGTCGTTCAATTATTCTGAAAGTAATCATCCTAACAATGGTTATATTTAGTTTAAATGATACTATTAATGTTTGCTTTTCTGCATGGGTTGAACACGGGCTGCATTTAAATAACACAATTAATTAACGAAATTGTGGATGTTATTACTATTATAAGGTAGTGGCTCCGCTGTTGAAATGACTGATTCATTCATATGCTCAGAGAATTTGTGTGTTCTCATAAGATGACCTTCTTGGCATTTACGTATTATAGAAACATTTGTAACAACCCATGTTTCCATTCCGCAAAGCAATCGACTTGCGTTCTGAAGGTAGTTTCAAATACCATTCTGGTGTCAGGGTCGCATGAGAAAAGAGTGTCGCTCAATGCACGTTGCATTTGGGAAACAGCTTGAAGGGTAGATTTGTGAGAGAACTGCCACTGACTTCCAAAGAAATGGGAGTTGTCATGACATGCTAAATTCTTAGAAACAATTACATATCTCGAAAACGAAAGGCGGTAGCGCCGATTGGATTGCAGAATTTTGCATCTCCTTCAAAGGCAGTTTAGAAAAGACAATAAAATAATTTCGCAAAATTTGTAAATTTATGAACAATTTCCAAATTTTGCAGTTCTGAAGAGGAAAGGGGTCCCTTATATTCCAGAACCGAAAACTGCAAATTAACAATTTTCAACAATTAACAATTTTATAAACAATTCCGAAATTTGCGCTATACGGAGGAAGGGTCCTCAAATTGTCTTTGAGGTGAATATTGCAAACTAACAATTTTGACAAGCGATGCAAAATTATTACTGAATACCTAGTTTAATTATTGCAAAAACCTTAAATTTCGTAAACACTGATATTTGAACACTATTACTTCGCCAAAACTTCCAACTCCCAATTATTTTTCCGATTCTGCAGCCGCCTTCGCACACTTCATTTCTTCGTCTCGGATCCGTAATATTCATACACGTACGTAAGTTGTTTTGCGTTAAAAGAGGGGATATTCAATTGATTTTTTTGCAAGTAAATCAGAATTAAATATTTCCAAATTTCCTTTTCAAATCCACTAATTCTATTGCATGTGTGAACTTTTATGTCATATTGTATGATATTATCTTTATTGATATATTTTTTGTAGACGATCGAATGGCTTGCATGACGACGCGATGGAGACTATCCCCGCCCCCTGTGCCTTCTACGCCAATACTCTCAATCATTCGGATAAACACGCGTATCATAGAGAACGTTCAAACTAGAGATCATGATTGCGGGGAAATCTAGCTATCAGTTTCTTCAGTCGTTGGCAGGTTGGTTTCGAGTGTTCTTTGTAATA
>JAHLJT010003570.1:0-60210 GCA_031308135.1 Acheta domesticus | reverse complement strand
AATTCATTGCATTTTAATACATGCATGTTAATACATTTTATAAATCACAAAAATGCGGCTAGTTTTATATAGAGAATAAATAACACATTCTTTCAAGAAACCTAATGAGGCAAAAAATAACAAAGAAAAAAATGAACTAGAAGATCGTTAAGTAGACAAATTAATTCAATAAAACCGTCTACTGCCCTTGGGTTTTAGAAAAGCATCAATTGGTTTTCATCAAGCCGTTTCCCGTAACTCAAGTACACGCCTGATTACTACGATTGTTTCTGCCCTTCAGCAATGAAAAACAAAAATAAAACTATATATATCAGAAAAAAGTAAAAAAAAAACAGCTTTACTACAACAGAATCAACGGAATCAATAGAAACCTTTACATTGGTTTTGCTTACAGTGATCAAAAACACATGTAAACGAACAATCTGAATAAGTAAAATATTCGTTTGAAATACAAAAAATATTTAAAAGGGTGAGCGCGGTGGTGCACGGAGTGCTGCAGTTGGAACTTTTATTTTTAAATCTTCTTTACGACTGATAGGGAGAAGAAAACGGAACGGAGATATCCGCGTTTCGTCTAGAATGGTGCGAAGTGAGAATACGGAATCCTACTGACATGTCAAATAGCCGTCCTCCATTTAAGAACAATAAAAATACAAATACAGCACCGCGCACCCTCAGAAAGGTTAACATCTCGCGATCAATACTCGCGTATACTTAACACGTTCAGATTATTAAACAAACGTATAAAAGTTTTTCGTTGCCCGCGGCATTCATCAGATTCCGATTGAGCTATATCACGTTCTTTTACTAGCTTTCATTACATCTCATCTGTAACAACTCATCCTCTCACTGCTGCTTATGTGTTTCCATTGTCATCTACGTCATTCCAATACTGTTTTTCCAGGATCACTGCCGCACATCTAAGTTCACTAGTCACCATAACAATGACTTATATAAAATAATATCTCGAATAAATAACCCTAAATAATTTCTAACCCTGAACCCTGTCCTAAATGTGGCGCTACCATGTCTACTTCTCACATTATTCTCGAGTGTCAAGAACTTGATAATGTCAGAAAAGCATTAAAAATAGAAGGCAGCTTATATTCTCTCTTAAAATCAGAAGAAGGTTGTAAAAAAATTTTGGAACTACTAAAAATAAGTAAGCTGTTTAATGTAATATAATAATGAGACAAATTTTTTTAATGATATATTGATATAATGCTTACTGTGAAATGATACCATGTTTGTAACCTTATGTAATGTAATATTCTGATGTAAACAAACTGAGGTCGCTGATGACCAAGCTGTTAAAAAGCGACCATAAATAAATAAACTAAAAAAAATAAAAAATAAAATTGTTTTTCTAATATTGGCAATATCTAACCCAAATTAATTTTATTCGCGTATTCTATACACTTAAGTGCCCAATGTTTCACTTTTGTTGATATTTCTTTGTATTCATTCTAATAATTACTTTGGTGACATTATTTTAATTTCATTTTTAAAATATCCTGCAAGGTATTTTAATACGTATGCAATTTTTCTGCATTGCTAATTTATCCTCACCTCTACTTCTAAAACTAAAACAAAACGTGTGCCCAACAAAAGGTGCGCATAGTGAAGCTACATTTACGTCCGGAGGCAAAACAAGAGGCCATCTCAGCATTTGCTCAGTGGATCACAGAAACTGGACAAAAAGATGATTGAGGTAAGGGTCATTGACCTAGAAGCTGAAGTACATTACTTGTTATAGGCGTATTAAGTCTTTTTTTAAAATTATACAATAAAAAGTGTAAATTAATTCGCTTTATATCACTGTTTTCTTAAAATGAACGTTTCTTTTTCTTTTTGATGGTTTGTGTAGTCTGTAATTGTATAGAAACAGTTATGCAGTAGAAAAAAATTTACTTTTAACTTAAATTTATTTACCGACTTTAATTGTTTAATGTCATCTGGCAACGCGTTGTAAAGTAACGTACATGTATTGTATGTGGATTTCTTGTAGTGAGCTGTTGATACACTTAATGAACGTGATTTTTACTACGTGTGTTGTAATTATAAATACTAGTACTGACTGACAATATTCCCACCGTTAAGTAAGTCAGTTTTGACAAAGATTTCAGATTCGTAAATAAAGCAATGCTAAGATGCCAAGGTCAATGAAAAGGGGGCTTGCAGGAATCACATGGATAGCATTTTTTCATTACTCGAATACTCTTCTTTTGAAAACTGGAGGTCTGGGTACTACAGGATGAGCTTCTCCAAAATATTATGCCATATCTCAGGCTGGAATGCACATTTGCAAAATACAGGCCACGAGTTGTATGAAGGCTGACAGAATTTAAGTGAATTCTGAATGCGTAACATAATGAACTTAATTTAGTGTTTAATTATTTTATTTGTATTTGGAGTTTTACTGAATGGAGAGACCTAGAAATTTTGTTTCCTTAACATCAGCATTACGTGTTGATCATTTTTCATTGGAATATGTGATTGATGATTTGAGATGCAAAAATGTATTGAAACGGTTTTTCCTGCGTCAACTATTAATTTGTTATTACAAAATCAATTTGAAACTTCTGAAATCGTACTATTTATTGCTTCTCTTTTGCAAAGAACCTTCGTGTAATCGGCAAACAGAACTGTTCTTTCATTTTTAATAGACGAGGGAATATCGTTTTACGCATAGCAGTAAGAGAATAAGACCAAAGATCGAACCTTGCGGGACGCCATGATTAATTGGCAAAGAATGGGAAAGGTAAATAAGTAATGTCCTTTCGTGCCAGTATGGTATTTCTACACTTTCAGTCCGATGTTAAAGGTACGAAGTGAAACAATCTAGGACAAAACCACAATTTCCATATGAATGCAATTTTGAGAGCAAGATGTTAAGGTCAAAAACGCCAAAAGCATTCGAATGATCTAAAAATATTCCAATGGGTGCTACAATTTGGTCCATTGGTAAAGCAACATCTTTCAGAAAAGAAAAATGGCAGTTTCCGTACATTTTGATTTTCTAAATTCGTGTTCTGGGTCTGAAAACGCTTCGTTATTTCTGAGAAAAGTTTTCATTCGCATATAGAAAAGCCTCTAACATTTTTAAGAAATTTGACAAAAGAAAAATTAACCGATAATTTTGAATTTAATTTTTGTTCCCTTTTGTAAAAAGTGGCTTAATTTTTGCTGTTCTGAAAACATCTGGAAATATTCCTGTGCATAAAGCAGCATTGAAAATGTGAGTTAACGGATGTATAAAGGCAGGCGCACTAGTTTTTAGTAAACAATCTAGAAATTCATCTAAACCAGATGAATATTTATTTTTTAATTTACTGACTATTCTGACGATTTCGTTTGGAGAAGTTTCGAAAATAAACATCGTATCGGAAATTTTTGGGAAGCATATGATGTTGAATTTTGTGGTTTTAGTCCCTTCGTTATATCATCCGCAATTTTCGAAAAAAGTTCGTTGAAGAGATTCGCAACTTTTCCCGGATTACTTGCTTCTCTATCACTATCCTTTAAAACAACATTCTCTACAAGGTATCGAAATGATGAGATTGGATTTTTTACGATATCCCACATTGCTTTACTTTTGTTATTAGCGTTCATAATATCCTAATTATTTTAATTATTTTTGCGTGAACCATTACATTTCTTAAAATTCTTTGGTATTCTCGGTAGTATACGTGGAAACCAGTTGATATGTTATGATGTTTAGAAATAACGTAAAGCATACGTTTGTTTTTACAGAATGTTCTAATTCCTTGTGTGATCTAAATATTATTTTTCCGTGAAATGTTAATTTTTCTCTTTTTAAAGGAAAGACGCGTTAAAGTGAAATTAAAGGTTTGAGAAAAATAAACTTTATTTTTAATTTGAGTCGACCGTGTTATAAACTGCGTCCCATGATTCCTTCAGCTAGTAGTCCGTAAATAATTTTATGTTAACTTTAGTGAATGCTCTGCACGTGCGTATATTATTTATTGTGTCAATGTTTATGTTATTAATTGTAAGAATTCGTGCATCGTTGACACTGTAATCTAGATAATTTGTTATTATTGCATACGTAGTTGTGGTTTTGTTAATCATAATTTCATCTAATTCTTTTGCGATTTACGCGTCTTACTTGTAGGTACTGTAAGTACCGTAGGTACTTCACTGTAATCTCTAAATTAAAAGAATAAAGTAAATTGAGAAACTGCTCTTTTTCATGGTATTCGCTCAGAAAGTCAAGATTGAAATTTCCACTTACAACAATGGACTTAAATGAGAGGTTATTCATTTTTTCAGAATTATCTCTAGACCTTCTAAGAATGTGAAATAATCTAAAAATTGCTTTATTGGATGTCTGTAAATGCAAAGTACGGTAATTTTGAGCGTAGTAAGATGTATGACTTGTTTCGAAATCTTCTTCAACTGCGTATACTTTGAATTCTGACAAGGTATAATTAATGTCATTTCTTACGTAAATGCAGGAACATCCGTAAGTAGGGCCCTTATTAGATTCCATCGTTCTACAATAAGATCCTGTAAGGTAAAAACTAGGAATTTGGAATTTGTGTCCTTATGAGGCAACCAATGTTCAGTAAACCAAAAAACATCTATTTGACTCAGATCACATTGTAATGCTGCCTCGATAAATCAGGTTTAATTGAAAGAGTTTGTACATTACGATTTATTATTCGAATTGTTTGCATGTAGCTACACGGCTATTTCTCTGTTGTACCTGAGTGTAGTTGCTATTTATTTAATTTTTGCCTCGAGTGCATTGTTACCGAAGGTCAAAGGATGTATCGTGTCAACACTGACAGGAAATGGGTGAGGATGGGCGACAGATGTACAGGAATGAATAGTATTAGAGGTAATACAGGGATTAGATTCAATGGATAATTGGGTAATTGGGTCCAAAGTCCATGGTGTCCCGGAGGATGGAAGGGAACTAGGAGATGTGGGTGGGGATGGGTCTTGCGCAGGACACTGCGGAGGTTGTGAAAGGATGTGTCTTGCAAGCTCGCTACCAAGTGCATATATTGTTTCCAAGTGCTACCAAATGTGTTTTTCTGAGAGAAAGTTTAGCTCAAATAATTTAACATGAGTGCCTCTCAGATTCAGTTTCAATTGATAGTTTGCGTGTCTAATTTCTTTACACAGTCTTGGTGTGTTGTACCAGAAGGGCAGAGTCGACACTGTAATGTTCGTACTTTGGGCGGCACGTTGTAGTTCGTCAACATGTTGGTCCCCGGCAAGAATTGTTAATTGTTGCAAAATTGCTTATTCCCAGTTTTGGTTCTGAGACTTCAGGGAACCGTTCCCACTTCAGAATTTCAAAAATTAGAATTTGTTAATAAATTTGCAATGTTGCAATTTTTTGTTTTGTTCTAAAAAGCCTTAAGACGAGATACAACGACTAGCGCTATCGTCTTTTGTATTCTAGATACGAAATAGTTTATAAAAATTAGCATTTCATGACACATTCCGTTTTATTCCGACAAACGTTTCGCAGTTTACATGCAGGTATATTCAAGAACAGGCTTCCTTGAATTAAGTTCCAAACGGCTGTGGAGCGGACGTGCGGATACAACGCTCGCATATATTGCGGTAAAAATTGTTGCTGGTAATATATTGATGTTTTTCAACTCTAACTTTCCATTTTGGTCTAAATTCTATACGTTCCCTTTGTATAACAACGCATAAATATAAAAAATACCAGTATAGTCGACTTTCGATCAATCCTGAACTTTGGAGCAAAGGGAAGTCAGCAATTGGCTTTTCTAACTTCCACAAATTCTTGCCCCTGAAAATGGTCCCCTTTCCCCGTATACACGTTAAGCACGTATACACGTAGTATAGGAAAAGTTACGTAATGCTGCGTGAAACAATGGTGAATTTTCGAAAGAAAAAATTTCGTTGCCGGGCCATGATAACGAACTAATGGTGCTCCAACAGCACATACTTTACCGTATTATTCGAAACACCTAGGTAGGATTGAAATATTGCATTCCCGCGCTACTACAATCTTAGCTAATATTGGAAAACGTCCAATTCAAACATAAAGCGAACAGCTCACTTTTTCCATTGCAGTGTTGTCAAAGCTAAATGAATTCTACAACTGAATAAAAATATAAGACAAAAGTTTTGTAAACTTGCATTGGAAAAAGAAGCCTGATACCATACAGCTATATCAAGTTACAACAATGACACGTAATTCACAGAAATTCTCCAGAGCGGAAGGGAATTCCATTGTTGCATTAACTGCATTGTTGATACTCCCTTAAAAAGTTGGCAATTTTTATTTCAAATATTTCAAAACAAATAATTTCTAAAAGATTAATATGCAAATTTACGACATGCGCATTTTTTTTCAAAATTTTCTCGCAATATTGCGTGCAATATGTGCAATTAAAAAAATACAAGATTTTTCAAAAACTGCTCCAAATTTTTTTCTTCAAACTTTTGCTAGGAATAGTACTAAATGTACTCTATGAGATGACATCAACGCCATATTGCGGTTTTCTTTTGTTTGTTTTTTCAAAAATTCCAATGTAATTTTGTATTTAGCTCTCACGTCGTTAATATTTACATTAGAGGTGATTTGTTTACATTAATATGTTAATAAGTACATGTGCTTTAAATAATGTCAACTGAAGTTTCTCGAAAACTTAACTGTTTTTTTGTGAAAATTAGGTCAAAATTTTGCCTTTCAGAAAATCTCAAACGCTATTTTCTCATAAATGGCTCCAAATATTTTCCAAAAACATGCTACCAGAGGTCTGCAACGGCCTCTGTGCGCGCACGAACGCGACAATAATGGGCGAGCGTTATGCGGACAAAATCACTGTGATCAGTAATTGGTTAAGTCAGATTGTAAGCGAGCAAATGTAAATGTAAAATTAAAGATGAACTTAGCTTTGCAATTTCATTCAGAAAATAAATATTTTTTTTTTAAAAAGCGTCAGTTTATCAACGTACGTCGACGCGTGTTCTTGACCTTGACCAAGAACTTCCAAGGCATGAATGAACTGGTCATTGCGAATGAAAGATAAGATTACGGTATGAATATGAGTCATGAGCGTGGTGCGTGTTCTAGAATTAATTGAATTTCATTCTCGTGAGTGTACGTCTGGTGGAGATGGAGTCTTCAGAAAAACTGCAATCACATATCTGAAACTTGTATGTATCTCTACACAATGCGCTCTGTTACATCCCATAACACAAGATTAGAAGTCAGTCTCACGTCGGCAACTGACCAGTGCTCATTGCTCTGAACTCCGCTTTACTGACTTGTAGCGTGTGGGCAGTTCCGTGTGGTAAAAAGGGTTGAGATGAAATTTGTTTAGTGTACAACCCTTTTGAATGTACGACTGAAAATCGTCTTCGTCTTTGTGTCTGTCTCTCTTTCTCTGTGTCTGTCTCTCTGTCTCTGTGTCTGTCTCTCTGTCTCTGTGTCTGTCTCTGTCTCTGTGTCTGTCTCTCTGTCTCTGTGTCTGTCTCTCTGTCTCTGTGTCTGTCTCTCTGTCTCTGTGTCTGTCTCTCTGTCTCTGTGTCTGTCTCTCTGTCTTTTTTTAATAACAATAACTTTATTTCACAGCATGCTCCGTTACATATAACACTACATGCTTTCGAATACATGCAGAGCCTAGTTTTACAGCAGTAAAATTAATAACGAATTTTTAACAATATCGAAATTCATCTAATATCAACTTGAAATCACTATTTGTTTAATGCCCTGAAGGAAATAGTAAAATGCACTTAAATGTTTTGTCACTAATTTTTCAGGGGTTGCGGGCCAGGATCAAACTTAATTTTTATGTTCTGATTTTTTTTTCTTTCTTCTATTATCAGTGAATATTCATAAATGATATACTAGACTGTTTTATCTCCCCTGCGACATACACATGCTGGAACGCTTACAATATGAAATCTGTGTAGATATGATTTAGTGATTCCGTGGCCTGTTATTATTGACATAAATTGGGAAGTTATAAGTAATTTTTGTCTTAATCTGTCATTAATTATTGGGAAAAATGATTTTGTAGTTTTGCCTTTCGTTGTTTTGTTACATTTTTCTTGCCAGATTTGTATTGCTTCATCTTTAAATTGACTTCCTAATGTAGTTCTTGAAGTTTTTTCCATATATTATTGGTAATTTTGTATCACCAGTCGCATGATTTTCTAGCAAGTCTGCTAGTTCATTACCTTGAATTCCCACATGGGCTTTAACCCAGCCAAAATATATTATTCAGTTAGACTTTTCGAAGATTTTTATTTCAGTGAATATGGATTCTATTATTGAGTTGTGGGTAGAATTATTTTTTAAAAGTCCCAATGCGATCTTACTGTCTGTATTAACTGCAACTATTTTCTTATTGGTTGTTATATGTCGAAGCATTTGTAGAGATTTGAGTATTGCAATTTGTTCAGCCTGATTATTCGAACATTTTTCACCTAGTCTGTACTTTAATTCAATTATTTCTTTGTCTTCTTCAAATATCACTGCTGCTGTTCCTGCCTTATTGCCAGTTTTACTACCATCTGTATATATTTGTATATCATATTGCGATATACCAAAATATATAATATTTTGTTAATAATATTGGCTGTAAATGGGTTGGACAAAATGATATGCAAATGGCGATATACAACCTTAGCAACGCCGGCGCAGTGGTTGGCAAGGTCAACAAACTGCATTCAGGCCTTGAAGAGGTGGGGGCGCTGGCTAGATAGACAAATAACATAATGTGTGATGGGTCTGAAAAGGAATGACTGTCGAGGGCGTGGCTACTTGGTTTGATAAGAGATGAATGGATTGGCTAAGGGAGAATAGACTGTCTAATTTTGTCGTTTTGTTTTAAAAAAGATGAACGAAGGACGGATACCGAAGCGTTGAGGGCGAAAGAACAGGGAGAACTGGACATTCTGATAGTGGTCGTCGAGTAGTAAAGATAGCTCGCGAGATCAACATTAGTGAAGTAGGACTTGTAAGTTTCGAGTGAGACTCAATAGTTTTTCGGAATCTGGAAGTTGATGTGCAACGGGAAGTTCGATTAGGACTTTGAAAGTTTTTTCTTATATTGCGGTTTTGGACTTTAATATTTTACCACTAGTTGGGGAAGACTAGGAACTCCGGATGCGTCGGCAGCGTCGCAAGATTAGAAGAGAGAAGCGGGACTTGGGATCACTTACATTCAAGTGAGAAGAGACTGCGGGGCGTCGGCGACCAAGATATTAGATAAGTACTGCAGTACAAAAGATACCAGTATATTTTAAAACAAGGTCATGACCTAAGGACAAAAACAATTGTTAATAGTGTTAAATAAATTGTTGATTTTTTTTCTTTTGGAAATGAAAAGATTTTCATTTAGTCAATCAAAATTGTTAAGTAGTTAGAAGTAGATAATTATTCCCTTTCAGATTCCTCGCCATACTGTACAGTTGGCAGATCAAGTAATCGGCTATCTAGGCGATAGCGATTATCCATAACGGGACTCATTGACCCAGCTAGCCGGACATTTATACATTTTTTTGAAATTAGCTGTGGAAGCATTGGTTTTTAATTAAGGTAACCTGTTCCTGGCGCCCAAAATTTTAATATAAATTCGGAACGGGTCACGATTATAACCATATTAGATGAATGATGCCAACGATCTCGTAAGAGACGAGACGTTGTTGGTACATTTCAATATGTTGTGCTGTCTGTTACTTCTTTAATATAAATGGTGGCTGCCGGATGTCTCCATTGCAATGGAACCAAACCAATGCATTGGTTTGGTTCCAGTGGCATTTCATAGGATGTAATTTCTCCATGTGTTGCTTTGTACATATTGATTTTAAAGAAAATTGATATATGTATCTATAGGTGTCATACCATAAACAATATATGAGACATCGTATTATAGAGTTCTGTATGCTTTGGACATCTTTATATTAATTAGCCTCTGAATTCTTTGGATCTTTTTTATATCCTTTTGAATCTTCAATGCTTCTTCCCAAACTAGTGCTCCATATGGAAGAATTGGTTTGGTTGTTCCGTAGTAAATAGTACGAAGTGCTGAGTAACATAGGCCCGCAGTTTACCGAGTATGCTTGGCCACCAGGCTTCTTTAACATCCAGACTAATAAGAACAATTTAGGGATAATGATAGGAATTCCCCTGTACAAATTGTTTAACAATCATTCCTGCATCTGTCGTCGATTTTTGTGGCATAAATCCCAATTGGCGGGTACTGAATAATTTTCTTGAAAATATATGATGCAAGATTCTGTCTATCATTAGCTTCTCAAGACATTCCCACCCACATTTAACAAACTGATCGGCCTACACTTTGAAACTGTTGTACATTCCTCTTTGCCAGATTTCTCTATCGGAACAATTACCGATCTCTGAGTCTCTGTCTCTGTGTCTGTCCCTCTGTGCCTGTCTCTCTGTGTCGGTATTTCTGTGTCTGTCTCTGTGTCTCTCTGTCCTGTGCTTGTGTCTGTCTCTCTGTCTCTGTTTCTCTGTGTCTTTCGGTCTCTGTGTCTCTCCCCCACTTCTTTTCAATAACATTCTGGTTTATAAGGCTATATTAAAGCCGGTTTGGACCTAAGGATTGCAACTCTGGGAACAGCTGGTCATTCAAATATTCAAATTATACAAATATTTCAATCAAAAGTTTCACGATGCATTACTAGTGCACTATGGTATGTATATAACAATCCTTTACATTTTGATTTGCAGATTCAAACAATACATCAGACCATCGCAGAATGCAGCAGAAGATATAAAAAAATCTCGAAAACCACCCAAATTTCTTGCAGTGAACATCCTGGAAAACAGTGAAGGCATCAGAAAATTGAAACAACACCATCTCTTAGATCTCAGCCGTACACGCACAACTGCATAAATCATGTATATATTGAAACAAAGATTATAGACTATGTAATTATGGCAACAATCATTGCAAATTTGAAATCACTGCATACAGTTAAAAATCATCTGAGAAGTGCTGTAAGAGGACAATTTTCACTCATGTTACTTTATGTGCAAATCATTCACCAAATGCTCCTATAAATTGTGAATATACAGTTGATTATGAAAAAAATAGTGTCGATTCCCCTTCTAGTTACCTTCTGCTCAAGTTTGTAGATCACACTCAGTACCTCCAAAACCCTTCATATTGTTTACTTCGTGTCCGGGGACGTCATTCGCTATGAACATTAATCACTTACGTGTAGTGCATGGTGCATGAAAGGTGGCAGAGTTTCTCCCCTGGAATGTAAGATTCAGCGCTGACGTACATGTCGGTGCGGGTTTTTCTTCCTCCATGTCCTTCCGCTAGCGGAGCACCGCCACAACCGGAAAAAATCGCCGAGTGATTGGGACTCTTTCCCATTCGGACCCACGTTTCGAAGATTGCGTCACAACGCGTCATGGACGATAACCCAATGGCTTTTTTCTTGTGTCCTCACTGCAACATCGCTTGCGAGTTCCTCATTCGTTTATCTTCTCTCCCGATAATAAAAAACAGTGCGCAAGAACGCACTATTTCATCAATTACGGTTTAATTGGGAGTTTAAACCCAAAATGTTTCACATTTTCCTAGAAGCACAATTTCCGCTGTTGCAACACGCCGTAGCATACCTCATTACCTTACAGATAGTAACAAACCTAATGAACACGATGATAAATGAAATAATTTATCTTTTTTCAACATTCCGTTTTTTTTCATGAAATACTAGTAAATAACTATATTAATAAAAAACGGAGTAGCGAGATAGCCCATAAACGTAAACTGAATCATTTGGTGAGAGCCTTCTTTAAATAATCTCATTATAAAATTCATTGATTTAAATAATCAAAATGTTCTTTTTAAGACGACGTATCGTAATGTGTTCTGTTAGAGCGTCTAAAGAAATCAGCAGATAAATACACCTTCAATTTCTGTCAACGATTTTCGATATTTAAACTTTAAACACTTTTTTGACTCGATAAATAACAGTTCTGTCCTGTTCTTTTTTTACAATTAAATGTCAAATAAATCATTAAATGTCAAATAAATATTAACACGCAGTAATAAAGCATATTATTATTAAAAATCACAATTTACACAATGTTTAAGGGTCTGCTGCACCCACCACCCGGTATTTGAATTGTAAAACTGAAAGCAAGACAATTGTTGTTTAAAATATAATTAAATAGTTGTTTAAACTATAATTTTAAGATTGAATTTTGAAAATAACATGCTATTTGCCAAAAATTATATTGATGTAAACAATTGGAGACTTATCCATATTGATAAAATGTGAAATGTTTATTTGTAAAAAAACAGCTTAATTGATTCGCCCGCGATCCATATCCAGAGGCCCATCGGCACACCCTTCCGCAAAATTAGCTACGCTCCTTTCACCTCAAGCGGACAATGAACGTATTGGCGACGAAACAGGCGATTGAATTTAATTCAGAGTCTTCTTATATGCTTGAGGATATTTTACATGCAGTAAATCTACAACATGGAACAGCCGACTGTACTTCCCCTTGAGGGAATGCGTACAAAGGATTTTTGCACCCCTAAATATCAACGGCTTCGATCGTGTTTGAACCCGCAACCTTGGGTACAACTGCCCGATAGGCTTACCGTTACTACCAAACCCGCCGTTACACCATCGAAATCTCATAAACGTGTTTTACCGGTATTTTTACCAGTATTAAATACATTTTCGATTCCTGGTTTCGAAATAATATACAATTAAATTATTCAACATACATAATCGATTACTAAAACAATTCTCCCGTCGTATCAAGCATTTTATACAGGATGTCCCACCATGGACCACTCCCATAACTTCTAAACGGTTCAGGACATCGAAATGCAGTTTTCACTGAATAATGCAGAATCATGGGGCATCTAACATGCCGTAGAGAAATTGTATATAGTATTTTTAGATTTCTAAAAATTTAATCATCTTTGATTTTTTAAATGGAGCTATATATTTTTCTCACCAGCAATGGATAGATCAGAAAAAGAATAAAATGATGTATCATATGCTAGTATTTTGATAGTAATTTGCATATAAAATTAGACCTTCTGATATGTGATTTTGAATGAAACGGACAATATTTTTTGTAGCAGCCCTTTCAATAGTCGCCGTTGGTGAAAGACCTTCGCCAAGTCGAGACTGTTTCGTGTAGACATGGAGTGTGAGAGGGAGAGTGTGTGGGGGTGGGGGATAGATGTGTAACTACCGCAATTCATGGTCTTGACACGAAGATCTTATGAACAAACATCAATATTACCGATCAGAAAGAGGTTTTTTCCCATTTGTCCATCTGAATTGAACTTTTCTTCTAATGAAATTCCAAAGCAACGTTCATTGAAAAGAACAAAATAGAAATAATTTGTAGTGGAAAGAAAATAATAATAAGGGTCCTTTTAAAACTTACAAAAATCCATCTGAGTGTGTTATGTCAGAAACCAGCTATTATTTTAAAACAAGGAAAGGGTATGAATGCTTGAAGATTTTTATTTTATAATATCTTGATTAATTCATCAAATAATAGAGAGGTAGACGTTTTCTCTTTGCATTTACTCTTCACAAACGTCTTATTTAAACAAAAGAACAAAGCAATAAAAATTTTAAAATTCTCTTCACAGACTATAACTTTCAATTAACTAAATTGAACACAAATGTACATCTGCAGTCTCGACTGCTAGTATTGATTGCAGAGTTTCTTACTTCATGTCCAAACGTGCTGCCTCAAACTTGATAATCCACGGCAAAAGACGGAAGTGTACTGTTTTCTTTTCCATTTATAAAGAACAGTAGAGGTATGGTTGCAAAGTGGACGGATCATCTTAATTAAAATGAAATTTACCAACGAAGTGACGGTGGTTGCATTCTTGTCAAGTTTGAAAATTATATTTATTGCTAAAGAAGACAAGCTAAATGCAGATAAATTAATGGAAAAAATCTCTCATTCTGATCGTTAAAATTGGTGTTTTTTAATGTGGTTTTTGTGTCAAGACCCTGGATTGCTGTAGTTAGGCTTCTTATTCCTCATTGCCACCCCCCTCAGCCTTCTCTCTCCACGAAAGTCTTGACGCCGCGAAGATCATTTTCCCCGAAGGCGACCGTTGCAAGGGCTGCTACACGAAATATTGTCCGTTTCATTCAAAGTCACGTATCAGAAAGTCTATTTCTACCAAAATACTAGCGTGCGATACATCATTTTATTCCTCTTTTCATGATCTATCCATTGCCGATGAGAAAAACTTAGTTCCATTTAAAAAAATAAAAAATGTTAAATTTCTCGAAAACTAAAAATATAATAGACAATTTCTCTACGGCATGTTACTTGCCCTATGATTCTGTCCCATGATTCATTATTCAGCGAAAACTGCATTTCGATATCCTGAACCGTTTAAAAGTTATGGGGGTGGTCCATAGTTGGTGGGACACCAGGGGAGGCCGGGACACCATGGGCCATGTGGTACAGTGAGTCACTGAATGTTTGCTGAGATGCAGGATGTTTAGGTTGGCTGAACTGATCATAATTAAATGTTACTGAGTGGCCATACTTACAATTCAGGTGGCAATGATCTGTCTTTATTGACTAAGGAAGCGTGGAATGTTAACTGATATTTTCCTTTCAAAGTAAATTACTAGCTACGTGTATTTGTTTTGATATTACTTTTCGTCATTTTAATAGAAGTATTGAGGTCCAAGATTTCTTTTCCTAAAGTTTTTGTCATCTTCCTGTATTTTAGGTAGGTTACGATAACTAATTTTGAAGGTCATATCTGATCACTTTGAAAATAATAAACTACTGTGGCAAAATGGGTCACATGATCAAAGGTTCACCATGAGTCATATGCTGCATAGATGTTTTACATGTCTAGCATATATTGTTAGAGTTTACAACAGAAAAACTACTAAAGGGATAAATACGAGTAAACTTACATGAACGTTGTTTGAAAGGTGGGAAATTGCTTGGTTGATTTGTTAACATACATGGAGGTTAATTTGGTTGCAGAAGATAGAAACATAAGAAGTTCAGGTGATGAATGTTGTTTCAAGAAGGAGACAGTAAGATAAAATCACGTTCTTGTGTAGATGTGAACTCAAATCAAACTACAACCATAAACAAGGTTTTACTTATGTCCAAGAGGAAGTCATCACTGGCTGCAAAATATTTTATGGTTTGTCATCAAAAAATGACAACAACTCGCCTATCAAACTTTTATTCCAAATAATGTTAAATATCCAGATTCATGAATAGAAAAAGAAATTGCTGTTAGCAGAATTTTTCAAAAGAAATAAAGATTTGACTGTACGGTCACCAGAGAGGTGTAGTCTTTCTCGTGACACTGCACTAAATCGACAAACCGTACAAGTTTGTTTCAACAATTATCAATTGTTAAAGAAAGAACCTTGGCCCGGTGATTATTCATGCGTCTTCACTTTAGATGAAACAAAAACATCAACAGTTCTAAACAGAATGGTAATTGCTGAGAGAGGTTACAAAGCTGTGTGTCAAATGAAAAGTGCTGAGAACGGAACTCTTGTAACTAGATGCTGTATTCCCCAAGCTGATGGCATATATTAGCCCCTATCTTAATTTTTCCTGGAGTGCATTACCTTGAGCACATGCAGTTTGGTGTCGTCAAATCCCTTATTTTTAAAAATAGTGGCTCCTCAATGATGAAAAAGGGGTAAAAAAACTATGACTCATTGAACCACCGATACTGACTCATGATGCCCCAGTCATGGAGGCTCCAGTCACCATTTTCCCGTATACATACGTATATACGGAATAATATATGTAGTTTAGGTAAAGTTATGTAACGCTGCAAAATTTATCCAAGCTGAATACTCTGCGGTCTAACTGGCATCTCTTGAAGTGCTATTTAAAATAACATTCTATTATTTTTGTTCACATGAAACACTAAGGACATTTTTAAAATTGTATGGCACCTGGGAAGAGGATGCGGCAAAATCGAAATGCTAGTCCAAACCAAAGAAATTGGGTATCGAAATAGTACGAAAAAGTCTATGCCATTCTATAGCACAACTAGTTTTAAAAACGCAAATAAAACTCAATGCACTGCGATAAATTTAATATTGATGACAGCAATACATGCCGAAAAGTAATTGACAACAAAAAGGGCATTTTTGCACCCAATTTTCCTGTCAAAAGAAACGAGGCTGGGACTAAACGTAAGAGAATATCCAAACTAATATTGGACGTATGGTCGACTTAATACAAATGTGAAGGTATGTCTATAGACCTCAACTTACACGGATAAACAGTTTGATCAGTAAATTCAATATAATATTTTAGACCTTTAAGGGTTAAAACCTTTCTAAACACTAAGGTTTACCTTTCATTTTTTTTGAGATTAGTGAAAATATATTGATTATATGCGTAATTGCTTCGTGGAAACTACGATAATCTCACTCGCAAGCATGTATAATTTGCAACTTTATTATAGAATCTAACGATGTAGATGACTGTCATTTACTGTGTTTCTCAGAGTGCACGACTATTTTCTTTCAATATATGAAAAATCACGCGGCAATTTCTGTTCCCACAGAGACGCTAGAAAGTAATTAAAATATTTAAAATGTAGGTGTCCATAGAACATGAACAAAGAAGGTGAACGATGGGAGATGAGAGCAATTGCGGATCTCAGATTAAATATTTTTCTTGAATTTTTTCAGCCTTTATGGGAACATAAAGGCTGAAAAAATTCAAGGAAAATATTTAATCTGATATCCGCAATTTCTCCCCTCTCTCCATCGTTCATCATCTTTGTTCATTCATAATAACTTTTTGGATATGACAATATAAATAAATTCCCGCCCCCGGGTCACTCCTGCAACGCGTGCGCGCTTTCCATTGGTCGATTTCTGGTTTGATTCCAGATCCGAGCAAAAACAGAGCTCCAGATTCTAATGAAATCCCCTCAGTTTTTGTAGCAGTGAGAGGAAAGAAAAGGTCATGCAGTTTATGAACGGTGAAGTTTCTACGTTATGCTTGCCAAATATATCCCTTACCCCCCCCAGTCATGAACAATACTTTAGAACAGGTCCCAGATCTGTAAGCACTATTAGTTGGCAAAATTCGGTTTAATCAGACGATACTAATCAAAATACTTATGTACATCCAAATAATTACAGTGACGCCAGCGAGGGATATTAATATTGAAAAAATCACAGGAAATATGATTTAAATTGCATATATGTGAGAAAGTTGTGGCAGGAAATAATGTTTTGAAAAGGCTATATTAAAATGTATAATTATTTTTCCCTCTCAAGATAAAGATGAATCGCCTTAACATATCCTTGACCCGGGCTTTCCGGAAAGCCATAGTCCATAGAGATAGCGTGTATATAAGCCGGCGTGAGTTCCTACTTTCGCAGTGCGTATCGTCACAGAATAAAAGTTCATTCAGAAATTGTCTATTATTCGATGATAGAAAACATAAAAAATAGAAGGCAAGGCTTTCATCCTTAGATGTGCAGTACTAACTATATATTGGCAACATTGATGATCGGAAGAAGACCTGGTAACTTTGAATTTGATGTTAGAAAATTTTCGTAGTCTAGTTATGAAATATATATATATATATATATATATATATATATATATATATATATATATATTGTGATAGTTGAATGAGAGTGCAGATGAGAGATTAGGAAGAGGTGGGCAAGGAAGAATGAGAGTTTAAACGACCGCGCGAAGCTGAGCGCGTTCGGAACAGCAGTAACTGACCAGGAGGGGTACCGGCCAAGTGCGATAAGGGAGCAACCCCCACTCAGATCCTTGTGAGGAGAAAGGAGGGGAGGCGCGACTTGACCGGAAGAAAATTTTCTTCTTTTGAGCTGAGCGTCGGTACTGAGCGGTCTCAAATTGTTTCTTCTTGTCGGGACAGCAGTACGGGGCGGTCGCAAGTTACATCAACGGAAAGAGTATTGAACTTGTGTAATGAAAAGTGCTCAGATCATGGTGCAGTAATTTCGCTCGTGAACAAAGCGTTATTTCGGGAGGCCGTAATATGATTTGAACTTTGAATGAATAGTTACGCTGAACAATTTCGAGCTATAGGAAGTGAGTTGGAAGAAGAGCTAAGCAATTATTATACGGTAATTCGTGCGACCCGAGAAAATTTAATAAAATAACTGTTCGTGTAAACGGCCGCGTTTGTGCATGAGCGCATGGACAGTATTCCAATTCGCGGAGGGGACAAGAAGCGAAGAGGACAGAAGATCCGAGAAGAACGTATCGTGGAGGCGTCGCGAGAGGGCTCGTGACCGCTTGGAATTCATCCTTGGCGGCGCACAGCAGCGGGGCGTTCCAGGAGGCGACAGCGCGAGGGCGCGCGACCTTCACCGCAATCCCGTTGGCCGGCGTGAGAAGACGGCGTGAGAACGTTGAGTATTAAAAGTTTCGTTCGGGGCATAGTGAGAAATTGGAACTGTGGAGAGCAGTGTTATTTAACCAAACTAGTCGCGAGAACTGGGGAGGGGAAATAACTAGTAACAGATTTAGTCGCACTTTAATAGACATCTTCATATTCCAAGCCGATGACCGAAGAGGGGAGTCCAAATTTAGTCAAATTTTGTTATCGTTGTAATATTTCTGGTTCAATGGGGAATTAACTTTGTAAAATAGATTTAAGAGTTTTGGATGGGGGAATTATGTGGAATGTGATCACGAAGAAAGGGTTAATTTTTGTGTAACTGATTATTTAAAGAATTGGATCAAAGTTTATGTTGAATTTGTGTTAATTAGCCGTAGGTGGTATTACCAGTCAAATGCGTGGGATCACATTTGCGCAGGCCTGGGTAAATTATGTTTGAATGGTTTTTGAAAAGGTATCTGAAACTAACGATGCAATGATTTCAAGTGTAATTATGTTTTCTTGATTTGGGAAATTTTCGTTGAAATAAATCCTGACTTGTTACCAGAAAAGGTGTTGCTAAATTTCCATCACGTGCTATTCCGAATCACGACTCCGCCCTGCCAAGACCCCTGTGCCTTTTTCAGGTCCCCCAAATAAAATTAGGATTATCGTGGCGAAGTACCGTCACAATATATAAATATATACATATATATACATATATATATACATATATATAAATATATATACATATATATACATATATATAAATATATATACATATATATAAATATATATACATATATATAAATATATATACATATATATAAATATACACATATATATAAATATACACATATATATAAATATATACATAAATATATACATATATACACATGTATATACATGTATATGTATAATATTTATATGATTGTCTACCAGCCTATAGCTCAATTGTAACTAGCGTTTCTGTTTGTTTTGTCTAGACAATTTCACCATGTACCACCACTACGCATCTAAAAGATTGCTGTTCATGGCAGTGTCCCTTCATCTAATTATGTGCACTACCTCTCTGCACCAACAGCCTTCAGCACCTACATATATATCGATAAGAACACAGGATCTCGCAGATTTTGTAAGAAAACAGGACTTAAGTCTGAACCAGATCCGCGCCCTCGTAGAGGCCTTGCAGACTCTGCTCGACGCCCCAACCGCGCAGTCGCCCACTCCCCTGTCGCTGTCCCCGCGCCGCTGCTTCACCAGCCCCCCAGCGCCGGCCACCCAGGCGGCCACCCCGCCCCAGGGCTCCTCCCAAGAGGAGACGCGCCCCGGCCACGAGCACCAGGACGGCGCCCGCTCCCTGCACGCGGCCGCGGCGCGCGACGACGAGGGCGCCCTGGTGGCGCTGCTGCGCCGCGGCGCACGCCTGGAAGAGCGCGACGCGCGCGGCGACACGGCGCTGCACGTGGCGGCACGCGAGGGCGCGCACGCGGCCACGGCCGCGCTGCTCCTCTGGGGCGCCGACGGCCGCACGCGCGGCGCGCTGCTCCGCACGCCGCTGCACGCGGCCGCCGCACACGGCCAGCTGGAGAGCGCGCGGCGGCTGGTGGAGGCGGGCGCGCCGCTCGGCGCCCGCGACGCCCGCGGCGCCACCGCGCTCGCCCTCGCCGCCCGCGCCAACACCACCGACGCCTTCGAGTGGCTGCTGGAGCAGGAGCAGGGGCCGGCGGTGGAGTGGGCGGAGTGGGCGGACGCGGCGGGCGACACGGCGCTGCTGGCGGCGGCGCGGGCGGGGCGCTGGGCGCGGGCGGCGTTCCTGGCTGGGCGAGGGGCGTCGCCCGCGGCGCGCGGCCGCGACGGCGTGTCGCCGCTGGTGCTGGCGGCGCGGGGGGCGGGGCCGGGGGCGCTGGCGGCGCTGGAGGCCATGCTGCGGGGCGGCGCGCTGTGCGACGCGGGGGAGGTGGCGCGCGCGCTGGCGGCGGCGGCCGGCGGCGTGCAAGTGTGGGCCATCGCGCAGGCGGTTCCCGAGGAGGTAAGTGATAAACCTTCTGGTGCATACGGGGACTTGGCATGGGGGGGCAATGAATTAGTATTTCAGTTATATACTGTCTAAATAATAGTATAAAGTAATAAAAGAAATTTACACAGTTATTGACACCGAGTTTCAACGACTGAAAATATATCTTCTTAAAACACATTTGTTGGTACCCACCATTGATTGCTATAATTTGCAAGCCCTCATAACTAAAGCAAAAATGCTTCTAAGAACCCCCAAAGTAAGTTTTTAAAAGATGATGCAATAATAACACAAAAGCGAGCACAAGTTCTGAAGAAGGTAGCTTAAGCCTCACCTTAAGGGACAGTCCCTTTCAGCAGAAGGCAGTTGTACCATGAGGTAACAAGCAGCCATGACAGAAAACTGAATACTCATAGTGGGTATTTTCGGAACCTAGAGAACAAGCACAGAACAGCGAATCCATACAAGATTCAGAGATGTCACAGCTGGTTACCAACGACTTATTATCGGAAATAATGTAACCCAGGTGCCAATGACTGTGCGAGTACCAATCACTATATAGTTTACCCTACATAATTAAATCCAATAAAAACGAATCTTTACTTTAAAAAGTTTTAATAATTTATCACGATATTTAAAAATTGGAAACTCACTTCAATGAAACCAACAGAAGCTTGTGTGAAATTTGTATAATATGCCACACATATTGTAAGCGTTAAATTTATTCATGTTCATTCAATTTGTAGAAGTAACAAATGAATGCTGTTCCTGACTATCAAAATAAACGCGGATATTCTACACAAGCGCATTGTTTGAAATGGTTGAATTATACTTCAAGCTGAGGTGATAGTATGGCATAAATTGCAGTACTACAATATTACGTAAATACTTTTCGTAAAGCGATAAAGCATATGCTGTTGCTTCACCCCTGGTTAATAAAGATGTGCAGTGCGAGTAACTAAATCCTGCTTTGTTAAGAAATTACTAAATTAGCAGACTGTGAAACGGTGCTTACCAAAAGCTAAAATTAATTAATAAATAAAATATTGCAGAAAATGATATTTTCAAAAAATAAACAATCATTCAATTATAATTCAGTTTACAGGGCATGTAGGAAACACGAAGCTAGGAGAAACGAGGAAACATAAAGTGAGGAGAATGATACAAGTCACATTGACCTAGTGGTACGAAGAATTAACAAAATTAAATTCGTCTTGCGCACATTTATTGAAATTTGAAATGTGGCTGGAATCTTGGATCAGCTGCTAAGAAATAACTATCAATCAGAAAGCTTAGTAGAGTAAAAAATATTCGTGGAGCTTAGGAATTGTAACTCAAAATACGTGATGAGATGCGGGAAAATGCACATCGCATGCATGAGACGACGGTTGATAGTATACGAAAAAGAAATGTCACGTGAACAGAGCAGGTTATTAGATTGATTTTGAATCCACTGAAATTAATTGGGAGCGTTAAATTATAGGATTTTTTACATTTTCTTAATATTTGATTCGTTTAAAAGCAAAATGTTATTCTCCAATCATACATCATTAAAAAGACGTGTTATTGAAGGGACATAGGAAACCATGTAGCTTTATGCCGGTAAGCTGTCGCCCACTCCTTTGATCTCAGAATGTTTTTCTTTAACATTAAAATATATTGATCTGACTCAGAGCCATCTTGATCATTATAACGTTGTTTACGTAATTAGAATCGGAGTCGGTATAATTACACTATTTCAACACATTTGAAGTTTTTAAACCAAACAGTTGGATGCAGCTTATTTTACGTTGTATTAGCCGGTTTCGTACGCTAAGTATGGCAGATCTTTTCCGTTCAAAAAATGGCAAGATTTGTTACATTTTTAGCAGTGCCAGTTTTGATATCGCACCACCGGGTACCTTATTTGATATGCATTACAGGTGGTAATGAATCTTCACATCACGTTCAGTTCCCTGTAAATTGCAAACCCAAAGCAACTGGTGATGTTTCTGCTTTTAAAACTGCCAAGTTTCATCCGTTAATGTGTGTTGTTTGAAACACAATAATAACTCTTACTACCACGCACCCAGAATATTAAATAAACAGTAATACATTTTGATTTATCCCAGTTCCTCTTTCAATTGCTTGTATGGTGACATGATGTGCCCTTTGACCTCGCAGGTGGCAGGCGCCGCCGGGCAGGAGGCGCTACTTCAAGCTGCGCGCGACGGCCGCCAGGAGGCGTTGGCGGCGCTGCTGGCGACAGGTGTCGACCCCTCGAACCCCGACTCAGATGGCCACACAGCGCTGCAGCTGGCGGCAAGCGCGGGCCACGTGGCGTGCTTTCAAGCGCTCCTGCCGCACCTCATCGACCACCCGGACCTCCTCCTGCTCGCGCTCAACCACACACACAGCGCGGCGGTAGCGACAGCTTTGGGCGCAGCACACACTGAGCGTCTGCGAGGTCCCGAGGGGAGCAACGTATTGATGCAGGCCTTGCGTGAGGGCCGATGCGAGGTGGCGTCAGCCCTCGCGGCTCTAGTGACCCAACAACAGCAGCTTGACATTGCAAAAATATTCACAATGCCAGGGAACAATTCGAAATGTCTGGGGGCCTACTTGGATAGCGTGCGAAACGTGGATGACCAAATCACTGTTGTGAGGTTCTTGCTGAATACGACCACCAGCCCTGAGGTGGTTGAGACCATCTCAAAGGCAGTTCCAGAGGTGTTCCGCTCTGTGGCTGGGGAGACGCCGTTGACGGGCGCGGTGGAGGGCGGGCAGTGCCAGCTGGCGGCCGCCCTCCTGGCAGCCGGCGCGGGCGAGGGCGCGGGCGCGGAGGACGCCCTGAGGGCCCTGGAGGTGGCGGTGGAGGGCGCGGACGCGGAGTGCGTGCGGGCGCTGCGGGCGGGGGGCGTGGCCCCCCTGGCGGGCGAGCGATGGCAGAGGGCGCTGCGCGATGCGGCCAAGGACGGGCGGCGGGGCGCGCTGCTGGCGCTGCTGGCGGCAGGCGTGCAAGTCGACGCTAAGGACACCGAGGGCCATTCCGCTCTTACGTTGGCCGTCATGGAAGGACACGCCGCCTGTGTAGAGGAGCTCCTCAAGGCAGGGGCCGATGTAAACAGCAGAATACCAGGTGGCGTTAGAGATACAGTTCTAATTTTTGCGTCTTGGAAAGGAGACGTAGAAGTTGTTCAAAAGCTGCTGGAGTACAACGCAGATGTAAATTTGCAAACCGATCACGAAAATACGGCCTTGATCGTTGCGGCAAAGAGAGGTTTTAGAAAGGTAATGCGATTGCTAATAAATGCCCTGCCGGATGTCAATGTTAGAAACAAATGGGGAGAAACCGCATTGATTGCGGCGAGAAGTAATGGCTATACGGATATAGTGAGTATGTTGAAAAGTGATGTTGATGTTGGAGAGTAATGCTGACGAACAAAAATTCCGGAAAATTGCTCTTTAACATGCTTTACAAAAGGGTTACAATGAAATTGAGCTAATGATAAGAAATATGGTGCAGATAATTTAGAGATTGTATAATGTTACATTTCGCTTCTGGACACAATTTTTAATCCGTTTTTACTCGCGCATATTTTTGTAACGCGATTACTCGTGCGTTAGATTTTATCTAACAACAGTTTCATGAGTATTTATTGTTGTATTAGGAATCAAACTAGTACATTTGTATTCCAAGATTTTTGTTACTGAGCTCTATAACTTGTATAGATGTAATAATTAATAAAGGTGACATGCAAGCTCAACATTTTTATTTGTAATAAGAACTCGATTCAAAATCAGTCATGAAGTGAAGTGTTATGTAAAACAAATTTATTTAAGAAAGACAAATCAGAAAATACAATTAATACAATATACTTTCAGCGTATTGAAACATACAGGGACATATATGAATTTCCTCGGAATCCTTATAAGCTTATAAGCCCTCCTCAAAGCTATAAGCTCGTTCTTATAAACTTCCTCAGAACTACACTCATTTCAAACAAAAAGTCTACCTTGTGGGTTCTTTTCAGAGAGGTTGGAGCAAATATTACATTTCTGCGTGTGCCTGGTTTGCCTCTTTAGACAAAAGCGCATCTTATTTCTCTCTTCGTTGCTCCTCGACATACCTTTTTATTCTAAAAAACAAAACTAAGTAACAAACTACAGCGAAGAGAGGGCAGACGATATTCATGCTAAATCTATGAAACTTCCTTTTCATTTACAGTATAAAAAACACGATGGAGAGGAGTCACTAAGCGTTTCCGATCTTCATGCACGCATTGAAGACACAAAAGAGTGACTAACTGTCAGGAATGTGAATGTGATAATCGTACCGAAATATAAAGCGGTACGATGTGATTATCGCTCGAGGGTGAGAAAACATCTAACATGACACGCCGCACTAATCGACGCCTTCTCGTAGAGTTCCCTTTCGCAGAAATGATAAAAACGATAAACGGATGCAGAGCTGCGAATAAAGCTGTTCATTTAACATATCGCCCCATGTGCAAGCACATGAATAATAATTTGGAAATAAGCCTACGTGAAAGCTGTGTTGCGAACCCTTCCACTGCCGTTTAGCAAAGTCATGGAACAAACCAGATTAGCTAATAAAAATCTGATCATTCACCTTTTAACGTAATATATAATCGCAATAATGAAATAAGTATTTGTACACTTTGTAAACAACTTAAATACAAAGCTCTAAGTCATATTGTAACTATAAACACTCACCAAAATCAGAGAAAAATCTTATTAGTGAAAACCTGTGATATATTTTGCTTGTACTGTTCTGATTAGTGAAAGTTATAACAATTATTTCAAGGCCTTCACTATTGTAAAACAGAACAGCATGTTACATACCTCGTTATAAAATTTCGAACATTAATATGTATGATTTCTGCTACGAGCTCTTTTGCAACATGGGGCATAGCCCCAAAATGTACATTCTATACAATATTGGTAAGTTAATTCTACATTAACTGAAAATTATTTATTGCTAAGTAAACCCGTGCAATTGTATCGTGCTATATGGAGCTACCAAGAAACAAAGCCTCGACGATGATGTCAATAATGCTCTTCGTTTAATGTACATTACCACGCTTAACAAAGGAAAAATTTGTAAATAAGTCAATGTAAACGCAATCTGTCGCTTAAACTGCTACTGTCGTTTATTAATATCACAGAGATTTATTAATAGCACAGAGATAATTAGCGAAAAAACGTATCATTTACTCTTAACAAAATAAATGTTCGTGTTAATGGAACAGATGTTTATACAATTTGTAATCAAACTTGAATAATTTGATTTTAGTCAAAGGACAGTAAAACTGTGTGTGACGTATGGAGGAAACGTACCATACACAATACGAAACTCTAAATTACATTGTAACTTAATGTACCCTGTACAAAAAATCTGAGACAAACGTTTCTTAATAGAGATAGACACTTTGATATACTGTGTATTGAAATTAAAACATACTCATTAAAATTTTATCACTACTTATCGAACTTATTACTACTCTCGAACTTGGATCGTTTGCACTGGGAGATTAAATTCTAAAAACCTTTCCGCTTCGCAGAACTGATAAAAACGATAAACGGAGGCAGAGCTGCGAATAAAGCTGTTCATTTAACATATCACACCATGCCATTTGAAACATATTTAAGATGATACTATTTTGCAGGTGTTCTAAAACAACATTTTATTCAGTTGATTTCAGATTAGAGGATAAATTACTGGAAACTATAATACGTAGATTATGAAATTTCGTTTAATATGTTTTCGAAGTAAAATACTTATTTTTGTTTAAATTCTATGATATATTTTGTGTGTACTGCACTTTATTAATAGGGTTTGAGATCTTTCGCAATTTATAATCCAAGATTAATAAAATGAGAGGTTCGCAAGTCCTGAAAAAATATTCAATTACATTTTAAGACACATACTCAAGACCGAGTATACAGTGAACAGAGATTTTATTTTTCCAAGTTTTACAAACCTCCCATTTGAAAATTATTACGTCCCGTACATGTGTTATAATCTGCCCTCTGAGTCGATGGGATACTGCATGTTCAATTAAGCAAGTAAAATCATTAGCAAAACACGTTTAATCAGCATTAACATAATCTGGGGGTGAGGATAAAGATTCAGGTGAATGATGATGTACTATTAAAAATATTTACAATTAGGGCTTTAGTCCTTAAGGCTATATAATCTGAGCTAGTAAATACAACAAAAAACAATTATTATTTGCCGCAACGAAAAACATGCTGTGTTGGTGGCGTTTACCCTATTAGTCAGCTTACTTTGTTAAAAGTCTTACCCGCATATGTCAATGGGGAAAAGGTGGTCGTGGTGACCCGATTAATTGTCATCCAGAAAGTTCTTACCGCTCTATGTGTGATATACCAAAAGACCCCACAACATTTTTGTCATGAAAATTACGAGGGGAGAGACGTATTTGGACATTCAAAACCAAAGAGTAGACGTTGCAAATCCGACGCGTCAACAAACGTAATTGATATAGCGCAAAGAATATCTTCGCGCTATATCAATTATATTAAACATGTCTCTCCAAGGCATAATCGTAATGAGACGGAATAAACGTGAAGGAGACTTTGGGAATTCGTTCACGGGGGAGACGGAGGAGGCTTGCAAGCTTGTCTTATCATAGCCAGCGAGAAGATCACATCGAACGATGACGGTACGTGGAAATTTTTGATTTTATCGAGAGTTAAATTATTGGGAAAAATGACTTTAAGGCGATGTTTTGCAGGTTCATGCTTTTAAAGCAACATAGTGTTATTCAACTCCAAAAACATTATTATTCAAAATCTTAACGGGGAATTTTGTGTTTTGGGGTGAGTTCATTTCAGGGGTTTGATTTAAATAGAATCCGTATTACCAAAGGGTTTAGATAGAGTAACTTCGTAGCTGGGTGAAAGAATATTAATAAGACCAGTGGATGATAATAGCAGTCGCTCATAAGGTTCCACACAGAACCGAAATTAGGGCCAGTCGTGTGGCGATGCAATATATTGAAGGGTTTAAGAAATTAATCCAATAATTAGAGATATCACGGGCCTTAAAAAGTTAAACTATCGGAGACATCACCTGGACCTCATGGGGAACCATTCGAGAAGATTTTCAGCCGAGAAGACACCCATTCGAGAAACATCGTAAGCTTGCAAACTTTCTACATAAAAAACCGTACGGTACAATCCATAATCAAAGATAATTTCAATTTTTAAGTCATGAGATGTCGCATATTGTAAATTTAGCGATAATAAATCTTAACGGTTCAATTCGACAGTAAGTTTTATCTTCCAGAGAAATTCCAGTGATCGTGATTATGTACAGAATCACTCGTAGATATGCAGCAGATAAGGAAAGTTGTGTGTCAGAACCCACGAATGTAAATAAAAGTGATCCAATGGTATTAAATAAAAGTGAACAGTATAATTAGTTGATATTAGAAATACGTAGTAATTAATATTAGAAAAGTAAAAAAATGTTGCATAGGGTATGGTGACGTCTTGCTGAGCTGTTGGGCACCAGAAGAGCCTGGCAGGCTCGTGTTAACGCACGGGCCCGACAAGTCCGGCCTCAGGGCCCCCTATATTCAAAGGCCCCGATTGTTCTAAAAAAAACACAATAAAATGTTTTAAAAAACATACAAAAATTGTGTATGGTTAACTTATACGTAAAATAATGTCATAACGGACTTATGTATCACCCATCACTGGCTAATATTTATAACATGGACCGTTGCTGGTGATGTGAGAAGATCATTCGTTGACGAGAAGTTTAGTTTTTTGTAACAAAACTGTTTTTTTAAATTGGAGGGTGGAAGGAGATCGGTGAAAGAAAGAGTACGAGGACCCCAAATTAACATGGACTCAGGCTGTTAAAGTGGCCCTGGAGCCTGGGGGAACGTGTGGCAAGGGAGGCGGGGGGCCTTTATGTTTCTCGGTGGTTCACTGCCGCCCGTGCGCTAGCTGCGACCCGCCTCGGTAGTCGTCTCCTCGTTCACCCAGGCCGGACGTAGGTCGACAATGCACAACAATAGGGCCAACCATTTTATTCAACCCCTTGTATTATATATTGTAAATAATATCTGTATATATCTGTCTGTATCTTGTCTGTATATATTTATCTATATCTTGTTTGTATTCACCTAATCCTTATGTAAAAGAAAATAAATAAATATAAAAATATAAAAATAAATATAAAATATAAAAAAGAAAATAAATAAAGAAACCCCGGCGCCTGCAAGGACGGGTAAAGGGAACAGAAGCGACGCCATAACGCCATTTCATTTCTTCAAGCTGCAAACAAAACAAAAAACGGAGAGTGACCAAACTGAACTGATAACCACTAGCAGACATCAAGAAATGGGACAACCATACGATGATCTGCACCTGAGGAAAACAACAAGGTGACAACGACCGGCGGAAGAGCTCCCCACCAGGAGCAGGCCGCCACCAGATTGAAACGAGTTGCTCGTCGTCACAGGGCCCACTGTGCCGTCGCCGGTGCCACATGATCAATGGTGGTGGTGACGAGGGTGCAATACCCGGTGGTGGTTATGTGGGCGTTTCAGCGCAATGCGTCATCTCTGTTCTCTTGTTCCGTGGAATTTTTAGTGAAAATTCACGGGCACTGTTTTCACTCCCTCTGTGTATCGGGTAAGGTTACGAACTTTTGAGTATTTGAAGCAGAAGCATCGAGCATACGCCGGAAAACAGAGCATCAGACAAAGCCAAGGACATAAAGCTCGTAATAACGTCCACGGAGTAGTGCAGACCCGTTCGGTATTAGATATAAGGAGAACCCGCAGTTAATGTGCCTGTCGGGGCTCAAGTTAGATAAACTGAGGAAATGGAATTCTAAGAGTCGAAGTGATATCTATGCCTCTTTGAGCATTTTTCTTGCTGGCTGGACGGCCTGCACCTATGTGAAGCACTTCCAACTGCCAGGAGGGGGGTACAGAGGTAGAGCGTTATATTCGGTGAGTTCTACCTACATTTGCATTGCAAGTGCGACCCTGGAAAACTTCCGTTTATTAGTTTATTTATTGTCCTTAATTCTACAGAACATAAGGATGGATATAAAAACGTGGTTGGTTACGAAAGATCAAATATAAATAAATAAATAAAATGTCTTGATTGGTGGCGAGGCTCAGGTCATTTAGCCTGCTTTTCCGCCTGACCACTTTCAAAAATTTTTATTACAATTTATTTTATGATAAAATGGAGATCATTCAATGAAAAATACGTACGCAATTTAGATGAAGGGTCTCTCACATGGGAAGCAGAAGTGAAAGCGAGGGAGGAAGAAGTTGATAGAACAGGAAACCCACTCACAACATTTGTGTGTTTAAGTTTATTAATTTTACGTTAGGGAGATATTAAAAATTAGTCACAAATATATCAGATTGAAACACTTCGAGATTTTACTTAAATTTAAAGAAATTATTTTTTGATTCGTAAGTTAGGTACAGAAGAAAATTAGAAGGAACGTGTTTCAAATTTACTACAACGTTTCAGAGAATAATGTTCAAATGTAAGTAAAAATATTAATAAAAAATAACAATATTCTTAAATGTATTGAAGGAAACTTCTTCTGACTCCGCACTCATTTCCCCTTAAAATCCAGAAAGAGTTACATGAGCAAGCTGAAGAGGCACGCGGCAGTGAATAGTGACTTCATACAAAAATATGTTTGTCAGATTTTTCTTTCAAATAACCGAAATTTTTTTAATGTTTATAATCTTCACCACTTATTACCATTTCATGTTTATTTTTTTACTACATTCTTCCTTATATAAAGATATTTGCTAAATGACAGGAATATGTTTGATTGGTGAATTCCCACCTAGTTTTCGTTTTGTGTTGTGTTATTAAATCATTCAGTTATTTATTTATTAATTTAGGCAATAATGTGATATAAATAAGCAAGTCTCTATAAGATAACAATTCTTGCTTACGGATGGACAGCGCTTTTAAGGGACAAGAATAATTATCTGTTAAACCTTCTAACCTGATGGTACAAAGTTTATACTTTTATATCACTCTGAAGAAAACAGGATTAAAAATCAAGATTATTTTTGTTAATTTTTTTAAATTTTACTCTCAATTGAAAATTTGAAATCGGACTGTTGTATTATTTGATCCACTTCTTTGCTTTACAGAGAAATTAGAGTTAAATTTGTGATAAGAATTGTCAAGTAACTTCTCCCAAAGACTATCATCGGCCAGGTTCGCTTAGCTATTTATTCCCGCTTATTGTTTTATCTGAACAAATGTGTATATTCTTCTCTCACTGGCTCATCAAATCTATACGTCATTTATTGATATTAGATATGATATTAAATAAGAATTTTTTTGTCACGCTACACTTTAATTTTTCAGGTTTGATAGTCCGCCCAATTGAAAATTTACGTACCTTATTGTTTTGATTTATGACATGTGACCTGGAATGGTTCTTACTAGGATTACTAATAATCATAGTACTTACTCCTGGAATAACTTATGTTACGATATTCTGTAAAACATGACATAAATACAACAGCACATCATTTGTTTTTTTCCCAATACCAAACAAATAATCCAAAATTCAAACAACTATAAGAAATATTGACTTTGATTCCTCCTTTTTACTTTGAAGACTATGAACTATGAACTAGAACTATCATTATATTCTCACCTTCACTGCGTGCATATCCAATTATTTCTTACCTACGTTAATTTAATTCTTAATTTATTTAGCAGTAGGCCTACTTGCTGACGTCATTTTAAGCAGAATTCCCCGGCGTTGCTGAAGGACTGCATCCTTGACCATCGTTACAGGGTAGTTCTATCACAATCAATGTGTTCCAGATCATAAAATATCCGTTTTTGTACGCGCACAATTTCATCGAATTAACGGGTCCTCACTCATTTCGTTGCAATATGACTATAGAGTTTTTATTCCATTCTATACAAGTTCTAACTCTTACTAACACTAAACATATCTCTCAATATCTGCGGATCCCGGCATCGTCGATCCGATCTCCACCGAGTCTCAGCTTCCTCTCAACTGCGTCTCTCCCTGCCTTACCTGCGCATCTCAATGCTATTATCGAGTTCTATATCTCTTCCTATTGGTCTCTTCCATTTATTTGCACCATTAGTTTATTCCTTGTTCCTTGTGGTAATTATTTAATTTACTCATTCTCCCCTTCACAGACTTTTCTCATATGTCCATAATATTTATTTAATCTCATCACAATATTATTTTTCTCATGTGCTGTTTACACAAGCATTCTCTCACAGTACTGTTTACAATATTCACGTCATACATCGCTTCCCGTCACCATTGTTGCTGTCGTAATTGCTTTTATTTATCCTAATACTGTCAATGTTTTCCTTCCCTGTAATGACCCATTAAAAGGTGTTCTTGTAACTTTGTAACCTTGACTGGTCGAGATCCTTCCCCATTCAGGGACCCTGCTTCCAAGTTTGGGTCACGGAAGATAACCCTACTGCATCTGCCCTGGAGCTCTCATTCAACCTTCGCTGGTGACCTCTTGATTCGTTAAAATTCGCTTGTGATAATAAAATCTCAGTGAGTAAAAGCACACTCTTTTCTCAATTTCTATTTGCTTTGGAGCCTTAGCGCAAATAACACTGGTCAATAGTGAAAATCTTCCTGGTTTGAAAATGGCCATTTCAGATTTATTTGATGACGGAAAAAAACGAAAATGACATTTTGACTTGCGTTAGCTCTTGGTTATTAGATACCATATAAATTATGGGGACTTTTTACAAATTTTGACGTCTGGATAGAGTGTTGGCTCATCTGAGCACAGCAGTGACGAGTTATGGGTAATTTGTATTATTCATGGCTGTATTGCTTCATGGCTGCATGGCATGTCCACAAAACAGACGTGGATTGTAGAATACCAGAACATTCCATTAGCCATTCGGCCACATGGAGACGTCTTGCGTGTACCACTTACTCCGAAAAAGTAAACTCAACAGTCAGATATAGACGAAGACTGTGGAAGACAGGTCATCCTTCATCTTCACAGAATAAATTTCATTTCTATAATTCTCACTTGGTCTCCCCCTAAAACTGCGGTACTGTTAATGAAGAATAAAGAGAGCAGTTCCATCAGAACATTTTGCAAATGAAATGAAGGTGGACAGGGAAATGAAACACTGTTACGCTCGCGGACTACTATTGGACACCGACAAGAGAAGACACAGAAAAGGGGAACACGCAACGAGCAAAGAGAAGACGTTCACGTGAATAAGAACTTTTCTTTGAGCATAATGAAACTAAAAAACAATGTTACACTACTATTCAATATCTAATATTCATTATCCTCAATCCAAATTAACAGTACTTTGGCTAACTTCATAAAATAAAGAATTGAGAAATATATTTTTAGTACTTCTACTTGAAATTAGTATATCTTAAATGCTAGTCCCAAAAATGTTTTTTGTCGATACGTTTTTCTTCACCACAAATTACGTTAGTTTTGTTATTTTGATAAAGGAAAGAATCCATAGTGCTTTTTGTTGAAAATTGAAATAAGCTCTGCAAAATAAGATAGAAATCAGCTGCATGGAATGTACTTACTGAATCACATGGATTTTTTTTGAAATTATTTTATAGTCGCATCAACTTCCCGATTATTAGCGACTATTCTGTAAGTTTACAATAAGGGTTTTACATAGCATGTTCACATACTCTTTACACTTATACACTTTTGATCAGTGAATAGATTGATATTACAGTTTACATTGAACAGTAGTTGGATATATTTCACTACTAATATACTCAGTACATATACTTAATAACAGTATCATAGTTCGTTAGAGACATTATTACGAAATTGTAAATTTTTATTTTTTCGGACACATCGCATATATAAGGAGTAATATACTTTATATAGGGAGAGTTATGTAACGCTGCGCGAAAAAACGGCAAATTTTCGGAAGAAAAAAATTCATTGCCAGGCCCTAATAACGAACTACTGGTGCTTCAAAATGACACAGAGTTTCCCTTATTAGTTTTATATTTCCTTGGGTCTGGGCTAACTATTCGGAATGGCCATATACTTGTGCCAGATGCCATATATATTCGTCCAAAGTTATTTTCACATTTTCGTAATTTTTCGTTTTACTAATGGTAGAAAGGAAATATTAATTTTAAAATATTAAATAACTGTAAAACCTTGTCCTAAATGACAATTTTCTTTGAAAAATTTTGAGCAGTTTAAAAAAAATGTATGTTCTCCTTTTCACAGACAATTTTTGAGATTTTCTCAAAAACGGCTCCAATTTTTCTTTTAACTTTTGGTAGTGATAGTCTTAAATATACTCTGTGAAATGACATAACTGCCATATTTCTCTATTCTTTTGTTTTTCAAAAATTATAAAAATTTAATTTTTTTTGACTTGTCTCCCACGGCGGTAATATTTAGATTAGTAGGGATTTGTTCACGTTATTATATTTACGAGTACATGTGCTTTAAATAATGTCAAGTAAAGTTTCTCTAGACGTCAACCATTTTCTCTGAAAGTTTAGCTCAAAATTCCGCATTTTCAGTAACGCTCAAACGCCTTTTTCTCATAAATGGCTCCAAATTTCTTCAAACTTTTGGAACGGATAGTGCTAATTGCACTCTTTTATATGACGTTAAGTTCAATTTAAGGTTGTTTTTTTGCAAAAATTACATAAATGTAATTTTTTGAAAAATCTCTCACACCTTTAATAAGCACAATTTCCAGCAATTTGTAACCAGTATTTTATTTGCTAGTTAAAAGTCTTCAAATGACTTCAAATTAAGTTTCTTGAAAACTCAAAAATTTTCTGTGAAAAAGAGCCTCAAGTTTCGCATTTTAGTAGTGCTTAAACGCCATTTTGTTACAAACAACTCCAAATTTAAACACGCTCGTATTTCTCACAATGAACTTTTAATCCATTTCGACACGATAATGCGACCTTCCTATTATCACTAAAACTAGTTTATTCACCACCCCCTACCACTACTCTCTTCAACCATTAACATTGTTTTCATTTACTGCCAAGTTCAGCTATATTTGATAAAATTAATGCGAGAAGTCTTAGTTAAAAGGCTATTTTTTAAAACAAAAAAATAAAATACTATATTTTAAGTTAATTAGGAATAAACTGACTTATTAAAACTCATTTAATTCGATTTTTTTCTTTAAACTTTTGGTAAGGATAGTGCTAAATGTATTATATGATATAACAAACTCCATATTGCTATATTCTTTTGTTTTTTCAAACATTGCGTAAATGTTATTTTTTTCAAGATCTGTCATATCTTTAATATACACATTTCCAGTAATTTGTAAACACTCTCGTATTAGTGAGTTAATGTGCTTCAAATTACTTCAAATGAAGTGTTTTTAAAAATCAAACTTTTCTGCAAAAATGAGCTTCAAATTTCGCCTTTTTAGTAGCTCTTAAACGCTATTTTTTAAAACAGATACAAATTTTTAAAAGAAAATTGCCACATAGGACGAGGTTTTTGTGTTCTTTAATATTTTAACATTAATATTTCTGTTTTATCATTAGGAAACCGAAAAATTAAGAAAATGTTAAAAGCATGTAGTTTGGGCGGCGATAGATGACAGCTGGCAATTCCAAATGGCTAGCCGAGGACAAAGTAAATATAAAACTAATACGGGTAAGTCTGTCCATTGTGTTGAACCACTAGTTGACTTTAATTTTGGATTCACCTGTATCAAGAAACAATAAAAAACTGTAGTTGTTTTTCCCATTTTTGGCAAACTCGCATTATTTTCAAAAACTGCAAATAGTTAACATTCAAAACTACAAAATTGAAGATAGGATTTTTGCCTAATACTTAATCTGTGCTATAAAATCTCATTAAAATGTGATGATTTTTTAAAAATGTTTGTCTTCAACAAAGTCTGTCCTAAAATATGACTTTAAAAAAGAGTATGTACATTTTTAAAAACGATTAGAGTTTGCGTAATTTGTGTCAGAAATTTATGCAAATTTCTAAAAAAAATCATTTTCTCAAGAATGTCATCAAATATTTTAATTAATTTTTCTCCTTGAATGCAACAATGTACGGTAAAACTAATGGTGCTAAAACATCACGCACATATTTCAGGCAAAAGCACGCCCGTATTTCAAGCAAAATTATGCAAAAAGTACGCGAATGACGCAAATCACGCAAAATTACGTGAATACTAACGATGTACGATGCGTATTTTAGCTGTAAATAAAAGTTTATACGAGAGTGAGTCAAGTGAAAACGGTAAAGAATAAAAAATCCAAAATGCGGCGCTAGTGTCCTGTGAGTTGACAGGTATGTTTATAGTAGTGTGCCAGTTGTTTCTTAGGTGGCCTCACTGGAAAAAACACAAACTCCGGCGCAGGAACAGTGTAAAAATGGCTGCCCTAGGAACAGTGTTCTGTGGTTCGGTTTTTGCGAAGTGAAGGTACATGAAGTGAAGGTAGAGGAAGTGAAACATATTGACATTCTTCGACAAATGAAGGTTCGGTATGGTGACGCCTGTTTGTAAGATAGCAAGTGTACGAATAGTGTCGGTAGTTCGCAAATGGTATGACATCCGTGGCCAACGCTCCGCGCCCAAGCCAGGCACATCGCGTTGTGATTTTAGAGACCATTGCAGCCGTTGAAGCAACCTTGCATGGACAACCGCCGAGTGACATTAGACGACAGTGCAAAATCTGTACGTATTAGCCATGGTTCAGCACACCATATTGTGCATGATGTGCTCCAATTTCATAAGGTGCTTGCAAGATGGGTGCCCCTACAACTGACCTCGGAATTGAAAACAGTGAAGTGTCGATGCGTGTGAAGACGTTTTGCGGCGCGTTGAACGTGATGGTGATGCCATATTTGGGCGAATCGTCACCAGAGACGAAACCTGGGTCTGACCTGAGATTTGAATGCCTCCCACGTCCACCTTACTCGCCCGACCTCACCTCGAGCTATTTTAACATCTTCGGGCTATTCAAAGAAGCAATAGTCGGGGGTTGAAGATCCATTCGGATGATGATGTATTTCGTACACCAAGCGGTGCGCGAGTGATAGCGCCGTCTCCCAAAAATTTTTTTCAACGGAAATTCAGGCACTTCTGAAGCGCTGGCAGGCATTATTGAGCGAGGGGGAGACTGTATCGAAGAGTGATCCAGTTTTATCGAAAAATTAAGAAAATGTTAAAAAACGAAATTTGGGCGGCGAAAGATGGCAGCTGTCAAGAGTACATGGCACGTTCGAATAGCTAGCCGAGACAAAGGATATAGAAAACCAACACGGGAAAGTGTGTGCATTCAGTAGTACCACTGGTTTCAAATTATTTTGCGTTCGAATTGCACGATGAGACCGTTGCCTTTGCTTTAAACGCTTTCGTAGATCTTCGAAAGGTAGGATACTTGAGATTCAGAAGGACACTATTGACAATAGAGGTTTTCGTTTAAATTAAATTTGTTTTAGAAAATAAATAAAACTTTGTCATAAACGACAATGAACAAAAAGTCGGAAGATGGAAAAATACGGTAATGAAAATTAGAATAATTTTTTTTAAAAAAACAACGCAGTTGGTTCATTTGTACCTAAATTCATTATGACGTTCGGCATTTCTGAAGTAAATTCCGTCTTAAAATCTCTTAGAAGCAAAGGTTCGGAGTATTGAATTTCTCAATAACAATTAAGCATATACAAGTTCTAATGAAGTGGTATCTGCATTTTCCTTTCCTTGAAACCACAACTGACTCTTGAAATACTCTTGCTACGCGGTACATGAAAGCTAGATCGTGTCGCAAGTAATTCTTTTATAAATTAATGAAAAACAACGGAGTACTTTATGATAGATTTATTACTGTTGGTGGCATTTATGCGGATGATTCATTGTCACAAAAAAAGAAACATTTTGGCGTCTCACTTTCCTGTCAAAAACTTTGAGACAGAGAAGGGACTGTCCCAGATAATATGGGACGTCTAGTCATCTTTAATACAAATGTGAAGGTGTTTCAGGAGTGATCTTTGGATTCCTTTATCTTTGTTTAGATATAGGAGTTTCTATTTCACCTTTTCGCTATTCACGAATGGAACATTTCTTAAATCTAAGTGATAGTTTTGCCTTCATTAATTACTGGAGATTTTCAAAGCAATTGAAAACAGGTTGGTATGCGTAATTGCTTCGTGGAAAACGTCTTACGCCAAGCAAGTACACTTTGCAGTTTTATCTTAAATTCTGTTAATATAAAAAAAAAAACTATTTTCTCACTCACGATGACGTTCACTTCTGAGCAACATCGTGAATGACAAAATAATTCATAAAAATCAAATGGGTATCTACGTTTCCACAAAGACAACAGAATTGACTGAACATTTTTTAAATATAGGTGTTCTGACATACTTCAAAATGATGCTGCAAACATTTAAAAGAAACTTTATCCAAAATCCGCAATTGCTCTCCTCTCCTTTGTCGCTTCGTGCACGAATTAATATGTATCTTTAGATCCTATTATGACAATAAAAATAAATTACCACACCCCGGTTGACTCATAGATATTGTGCCGGCTTTCCCTGGTTCAATCCCTGGTTTGATTTCCGATTGGAGAAAAATAGTTTCTAATACACTTTTACTTGTTATTCCTCTGTGTCGAAAGAAAAGCTCCGGCAGGCCAAGTATTCTAGATACCATGATGGGAATAAGTCATGTTCGTCACATGTCCTCTTTACTTCAGGCGTGGATAATAAATAAAACCAGAGCCCAGGCCTGAGATCTCCGATAACTGGCTGGATTAATCCGATCTTTAAATGACAAATAAATACACACATACATACATAAATACTGCAATGGCAGCCTTAAAAAATATATTACCGCAGTGCCAGCGGAAGATTCTACTTATTGGAAAGACATCATTTTAACTAGAATATATTTACGCAAGTTATGAGTAAATAAAAATAAAAATATATGTACAACAATTTGAACTGAAAAAACTATTTTCTTTCAAGATAATGTTGAATTGACCCATACTACGATGTCCCTGACACAATCTAGGAACTCATAGTTCACGGAGATAGCGTGTATATAAACCAGCATGAGTTCCTACTCCCGCAGTACGTTTAGTTACAGGGCAAACGTTCACTCAATCATTATATAATCATTTCATGATCTATAATAATCATTTTATTATTTCCATTTGATATAGAGCTGACTCTAGGTAAACACAAAACGTGAGTAATATTTCACTAAAAAGGAATTTTATTACAGAGAGAATTTGATATACACGTAAAGTATTTCTGAAATAATCAACTTGCAAGCTTAAAATGTGCAGGTTTTTTTCGTAACCAAAGATATTCTTTCCTGACTATTTTGTGGCATACGGTTGCCTACCGCAGGAAATGAAAACCTTACAATTCAATCTTCTTAAATTTTACAAGTAATAAAACCATTGTTAACTAGATACATTAAAAAAATTCCCTCAGTTTTAACTCTGTATTAAAATCGTAATATTAGTAGATTACAGTTACATGAAACAGTTGAAATATCTGTAAAAGGGATAATGAAAGGCTTTTACTTTACATACTTTTTATGCTGAATTTCAAGTTACGAAGTTTTAGAAGACTTTTATCGAAAATTATTGATCTTGAGATAAATACGTGTTACATTTTTTAATATGATTATTCTTCTGCGTTCCTATGACTTTCCTTCTAAAACTCAATTTAACGAGCGCATTTGTTGATTTTGTTGCATTTGTTGATTGTTGATTTTTCCAGAATATTCCACGATGTATCCGTACACATTTAGAAGATTGCTCGTGATGGTAGTGTCCTTTCGTCTAATTTTGTGCGCCACCACTGCCCACCGCCTGCCTCCGACACCAATGGATATTCCGACAACAGCAGGTGTTCTCACGAACCGGCTGGGAAAACAGGACATGAGTCTGGACCAGATCCGCGCCCTCGTGGAGGCACTGCAGGGCCAATTACAGGCGCTGCAGGACTCCCAGAGAACGCATTCGCCCACTCCTCTGTCGCTGTCCCCGTGCCCGCTGCTTCACCAGCCCCCCAGCGCCGGCCATCCAGGCGGCCACCCCGCCCCAGGGCTCCTCCCAAGAGGAGACGCGCCCCGGCCACGAGCACCAGGACGGCGCCCGCTCCCTGCACGCGGCCGCGGCGCGCGACGACGAGGACGCCCTGGGGGCGCTGCTGCGCCGCGGCGCACGCCTGGAAGAGCGCGACGCGCGCGGCGACACGGCGCTGCACGTGGCGGCACGCGAGGGCGCGCACGCGGCCACGGCCGCGCTGCTCCTCTGGGGCGCCGACGTCCGCACGCGCGGCGCGCTGCTCCGCACGCCGCTGCACGCGGCCGCCGCACACGGCCAGCTGGAGAGCGCGCGGCGGCTGGTGGAGGCGGGCGCGCCGCTCGGCCGCCCGCGACGCCCGCGGCGCCACCGCGCTCGCCCTCGCCGCCCGCGCCAACACCACCGACGCCTTCCAGTGGCTGCTGGTGCAGGGGCCGGCGGTGGAGTGGGCGGAGTGGGCGGACGCGGCGGGGCGACACGGCGCTGCTGGCGGCGGCGCGGGCGGGGCGCTGGGCGCGGGCGGCGTTCCTGGCTGGGCGAGGGGCGTCGCCCGCGGCGCGCGGCCGCGACGGCGTGTCGCCGCTGGTGATGGCGGCGCGGGGGGCGGGGCCGGGGGCGCTGGCGGCGCTGGAGGCCATGCTGTGGGGCGGCGCGCTGTGCGACGCGGGGCAGGTGGCGCGCGCGCTGGCGGCGGCGGCCGGCGGCGCGCAAGTGTGGGCCATCGCGCAGGCGGCTCCCGAGGAGGTGAGTGATAACCCTTCTGGCGCATCTTCCATTGCAAAACAATTTGGCGCTTGTAACCAAAAATTTTCAGTTTAGATCCGCTAGCAAAGTTCAGAGAGCGTTTTAAGATGCCGAGAAAACTTTTAATTTGGGCAAAGAAAGTGAAATAAAAAAATTATGTAACCTGAAACAAATTTTAATAATTTATTAAGAAAATTCCTTAAGCTTTTTGAGAGGAAACATCTAATTGAAAGCGTTTTTAATTGTTTATCGAAATCTCTGCTGTGCGATGCGAAACAATTGTTTCGTATTGTAAATAGTTTTGCGTGAAATATGAGGTATTTTTAATCAGTTATTTTCTCCATCTTCAATTTTTTCTTTATTTTCTCCAAGCATTGAATATAATCAGCAATAATGATTGGGCACTTAGAGACTCAGATACGGAGAGTTCACCGAAATGGGAGTAAGACCATATTTTGGGGTACTGTAGTAGAAATTAGAAGAAAATTTGAAGACAAAATGTCAACTTTTTAAAAAAAAATAACTGTTTAATAATTGCCAAAAATTCATGTAAAGTTATGCTAAAATCCTCAAAATTTTTTCGCAAAATTGAACACGACATGATTTGGAGATCTGTCGCACAAAATTCTCAGTGTTTAAAATATTAATCTTTTCTACATTTTGTAAATGTGAGATTTTGTTGATAATTGAAACCATATAATTCTAGTAAATGCACTTTGCTGTATTGGAGAAAAAATCAGGAAATAAATTTCCATTTTCCAAAAAATGTTAAAAATGGCATAAGAGGAATGTACCCTCTAAAATTAAAATTCTTTTATCTTAATTACCTCCTGAACGGCTCAACTAGATCTTATTCCCGGCGTAATTAACACGTTTCAACTGAAAAGTTTATTATCTACTCGTAACAGGGTAACACGTGACTTACCACTACATGCATCAACGAACCCATTCAACAGGCATCCATGCATCCTTGCATCTTTCCATCCTTGCTTCCAAGCAGCTATGCATAGTTCAAAATATACCAACTGATTTTCGAATTCAAAACAGTATGCATCTTCCCTCTATCTGCACCAATCTTAACAGACTTTGAAACACCATTAATAGACAATAATTCTGAAGTGTGGGCAAATTACAGATGAAAAAGTACCTTACAAAAGTATTTTATGACGAAGTATGTGCGAGGTTGCAGGGTCCAAGTGATTTTCATCTCTCTATTGTACTGCAGAGAAGAAATTTTAAAAAAATATTTTTGCCAAAAACAGCAGCAAAAATGTTCTTTATAATTTTCGTTGGATAGAACGACAGGCACTAAACAGGGGCGCAGGTGCCATTTTATTTGAACTCTCAGCATTTTCGAAAATATAAAATGAGATTTAAAGCAAGAATGTATCGGGAGTTGTAGTACCACTAGTTTTCATGGTGAGTTTATGTTATACTTTGCACATCCAAGTGAGATTTTCTATGATGTTTTTAGTTAAGCACTAAATCAATTCTTTGTAAATTTCATCTTTAAAAGTATTTTACAAAGGTACCCCTGATAAGATAGTAGAAAATTCCCCTCAATCAAATGACATATGAGTAGTTAAACTATACTTCTAACATAAAAATAATATTTTGAAAGGTTTTCAGCCCCCGTCCCAACACTCACCCCCCTCTACAGCAATAAAATGTGTTTTCTTAATTTCATTTTTTTAGTCAACTTAGTACTATTTTATCCGACTGAAAAAAATTATAAATAAACAAATTATATATTATAAGAAATTATATAAGACAAATATTTTTTGATATTTTCTCAGACCCAAATTTAAACACATAAAATATTTTTGAAAATCAATTAGAAAAAAATATTTTTTACTGTCTTGGAACCCTGGAAAGGGCTCGAAAAATCTCAAAATTTCCTCTTAAAACACAAATTGTTGTGAATTTTTTCAGTTTTTTCAATTACTGGTGTGTAGTTAAAAAATAAAAACAATTTTCCCGCCTTTACATCACCTGTATTTTAAATATACTTTGATAATGACTGCAATAACATTTATTTAGTGTTTATTATACATTTGTATACATTACTATAACACCAGCAATATTTTAAATTCGGAATGAAGTTACAAATTATTATTTTTTTAAGGCTTTCTAATGTTTTGTATATCATACGCAAAGAAAAGACAACAGTTTTTGGCAGTTTATTAAATAATAATTCGATCACATTTGATGGATAAATGGGGGACACATGTGGGGAAATAAAGGCGAATAGGTTGAACCCGGATTTACAAGATCTGTTTTACTGTGTCTTAGAACACCGACACAGGCACGAAAATAATCTTGAAACTTCATCTCAGAACGCTTGTGGTTTTGTTTCATTTTTTAAAATAAATGGGCTATAGTTTAAAAAAACTAAGGGGTCAGTGTTCGAAAGACGCTGCGTCCTAGGCACCACAGGTGCCTAGGACCTGTGCACTAGGACCTGCGCACTAGGACCGAGGACCTACCTATTGGAGGAAGTATACGGTGCGGCTGAAACGTTGACAACTGTGCTTAGAACGCGGCGGTCTTCTGGTCAGATAGTTACTGACTTCGGCAGCGGAAGCCTGCGCTCTCCCATCTGTAGATCCTTCAGACTAGAGAAAAAGTTGTCTTTCCCCTTACCTCAGTATGTGTTCTCGTGTATGTATAAATAAGTAGACACTCGTACAATCTTTTCACGTGCGAAAACTCTACACTTTATAAATAATAATTGCGGGGAACTGAAAATTGATTTAATGAATAAAATTAATTGATTTTAACTCCAGCCCAGTCATCGAAAAAATCTGACAAAAAATGCACAACAATTTGTGTTTTAAGAGGAACTTTTGAAATTTTTTTCGAGCCTGTTCCAAGCTTCTAAGACAGTAAAAAAAATTTATAATTTTTTTATAAATTTATTTCAACAATATTTTTTGTTTTTGAATTTGGGGCCTCAGAAAATATTAAAAATATTTTACTGATATTATAAATTGTTTTCTTTTTTATCCTAGTTTTTCAGTCGGGTAAAATAGTGTTAAGTTGACGAAAGAAATTAAAATAAAAAAACACGTTTTTGCCTATAGGTGGGTGTGGGTGTTTGACCAGAGACAAGAAACCTTTCAAAAATATTATTTTTATGTTTAAATTATAGTTTAACTACTCATATATCATTTGTAGAGGGGACCTTTTTACCATCTTGCCCAGGAGTACCCTTTATGTCGATCTACATTCACTTCTAAATCATTGCAAAAAATACTTACTTTTTCGCCATTTTTACTTTCTCATTACCGCTTGCGCTGTAGAGAGGAAGTTATACAATGCTGTGCAAAAGAAAACGTTGAATTTTCGGCAGAAAAGCTCCTATTGAAGACCCTGGTAACGAAAAAGTGGTAAAATCCAGTTGCTAAACGTAGGAAAAAATCATCTAACAAGTGCCATAATCTATGTTTTGTGGGTCCTTGATACCAAAAAAGTCCGTCCGTCCGTCCGTCCGGTGTGTGTGAACAACACTACGGCCTAAACTATCTGTAAGATTGTTTCCAAACTGAATAAATTCTTGTCGATCTGGCCTGAGTCAAAGCTCTGTGATTTTGAAAAATATTCAATAATTTTTGGGGGTACTTTATAGGAAGCTCTTGGGACATATTTACAATTTTGTCCAAAATTTCTCCAGAGAGTTTCTATAAATCTCTCGTAAGAAAGTAGTAAAATACACGTATATAAATGGCATTGGTCCGATTTTCACTGATAACTCTGAATTTTCGAAAATTCCAAGATTGGTTTTTTCTTCGGCGGCTTCCTACAACTACAAAATTGAAGATAAAGATTTTTTCAAATGAAATTTGTTATCCATAATTAGTTTTTTCTATAAGGTCTTGTACATTTTTTGAAAATTTGAGTGGCTTTCGTGCAATATCGTGTGCAAAATGTGCAATTTAGAAAGAACTCAAAATAAGCTTTTTTCAAAAACTTTTGGTAGCATCATTAAACTTTTGGTAGTAATAGTGTTTAATGAAATTTATACGATGACATAACGACACATTGTTGTTTTTTTGTTTTTTTCCAAAATTACAAAAATATTTTTTAACATCTCTCATGTCGTTAACATTTACATTAGCAGCGATTTGTTCATATTATTCCATTTATGAATGCATATGCTTCAAACAACGTCTAATTAAGTTTCCCGAAAACTCAAAAGTTTTGTGCGAAAATTAGCTCAAAATTTCGAATTTTCAGAAACGCTGAAACTCCATTTTCTGAATAACGACTTCAATTTTGTTTTTTCAAACGTTTCGTACGGATTGTGCTGATTGTGCTGTTTAAGACAACATCGAATTCATTTGGCTCCATTATTTTTTTTCTCAAAAATTAACTAAATATAATGTTTTTGCAATATATCTCACGCCGTTAATATGCAAATTTAAGCAATTTGAATGCATTATTGCCTTTGTGAATGAAAGTGCTTCAAATTACTTTTAAATTAAGTTTTTCGAAAACACAAAATGAATCCTGTGAAAAAGAACTAGAAATACCGCATTTTTACTAGAGCTTTATCGATATTTTCGGTAAGTACGTTTATTAAAATCGACTCCAAATTTTTCAACGGAGATATCCATATAGGACGAGTTTTTACTCCTCATTCATATTTTAAAAGTAAATTTAATCTACCATTTGGAAACATAAAAACTGATAAAACTTTAAATAAACGTATTTATGGCGGCAATGGATGGCAGCTCACAAGAAGATGGGGTAAGACAGTAAAGGTAGCCCACACCAAGGCAATTAGAAAACGAATACGAGAAAGTCTGTGCCATTCTGTCTTACCACTAGTTGTTTTCTCGCTACTGCTTACGCATTATAGACGAAGTGTTACCATGCTGCGGAAATAACGGCCAATTTTCGACATAGAAACTCCGTGTCCTGGTATCGCCGTGTCTTGGTATCGAAAAACTGGATAAATCGTTTCCCTACATATAGTAAATTACTTCTTCTAACACATTGTGTAGTCAGAATCAATGTTTTATGGGTCTTTCATACCGTAAATTGGACTGACGACGAAACATCTGACCATCTGAACAACGCTAGCGGTTAAAACTGCAAGCAAGATTTTCACCAAAATTTATATTCCACAATCAATAAGGCCAATCGATCGCGGCCCCCTTTAATTTGAAACTGACAGATTAATTTTGGGGGATACGTGACATGAAGCCCCTTGGGTATTTTAAAAATTTTCAAACAAGTGGCACTAAATTTTTTGATAAAATTTTGTTGACGGTTGTCGTAAATGACTCGTAAGAGAATAATGCAGGTCTCATTTTCGTTTTGAAATCCCTGACTTTTCGAAAATTGGAAAATTTGATAATCTTTTCGGCGTCTTCTTACAACTACAATTATAATGATACTTTTTTCTTAATGATATGTGTTTATCAGAAGCAGTTCTTCAATTCAGATCATGTTAAGGTTTTTGAAAATATGAGCATTTTTGCGTAATTTTGCGTTAAACAGACAATTTTTAAATTCCAAACATTCTCTCAGAAGAAGCAGCAATTTGAAACAAATTGTGTTCCGGTGGGTTGAAAAGAACTGTTAAGAGGGTGGTACTGGACCAATTTTTGAAGCTCTTTCTCTGATTCCGAAAATTGGAAAAAATTCTAAATTATAAATTTATCGCCCTTCGTTTGACGCATTGTCAAAATGTCGCTCACAAAATAACGACACAGTGGCTGGAAAATCAAAAGATTTTTGTAATTGTTGCTCATCGTTAGCCATATGATGTTAATATAAATAAATGTTATTTTCCCTGGCGCTTGGACTTTTTCAAGAGTTTTTACAATAGGAGAAATTACAATACCTATTTTAATACTACATAAATATTTGCAATAATGCGAGAAAATGTGCTTCTAGTTTCTTTAAATTTTTTGAACGCTTAGTGTTAATTGGAAATGCCACTTTTATATATTCTTTTGTTTTTCGAAATATTACATTTGCATAATTATATTGAAATATCTTTCATGGTGGTAATATTTACATTACCAACGATTTGTTTACATTATTGCAGTTGTGAGTATAATTGCTTCTAATTATTTTAAATGAAGTTTCTAGAAAACATACAAGTCTTATGTGAAAATGTGCTTCAAAATGCACATTTTCAGAAAGGATCAAGCAACATTTTCTCAAAAGTAGCTCCAGATTTTTCAACGACGATTTTCATACATGACGAGGTGTATATAATAATATTCTTAAAGTCATATTTAAGTTCTGCTATTAGGGAACCGAAAAATTGATAAAACGAGAAAAATATCGTTTGAGGGGCGGTAGATAGCACCTGGGAAGGTAATGCGGCAAAACCAAAATACTAGTGATTGAACTAGTTTCGGAAAATGCCTTTTCCATAGCTCAACTAATTTTATATTGCTGGTATGTAAATATCTCTTGTACTGTGTATTTGTATACGTTTATACTATAATTTGTTATTATAGTATTCCTGAAAACAGTGTTAAAATATTTAATTTATTATAGTGTTATACGAGAGTATTATATTTGTAGTACCATAGCAGAGTCTGGAAAACAATTGTGTGTGGTTTTATTCAGTAGAATGTTTGCTGCGGTCCTCCAGTATCATTCTAATACAATAACCAGCACTTCTCTATCAAAGCCACGCAAACTGTCACAGTTTTTTTGATACAATAGAATTTAGGGAGATTCTTGTACTTGTGGCAATACATACAAATATATTCAAGCCTGGTGAAGATAATACAAATATTTGCATATCAAAATAACAAATATTAACCAACAACATTTTCAATGTGCCCTAATTTTGCGGTACTTTTTAACTAGCATGAGAAAACCTTGGACAACAAGAAGTACCCAAAGCTTGGCTAAAAATAGCTACTATTACATATTCTAAAGGTTACAATAGGATACCACCGTCGAACCCACTGAAATCAAAATCAAAGGATTTGTTGCCTGTGCCATTGGTTATCCACCAGGGAATTGCAGTACATGAAGGCATATAATGTCTAAAATTTTCGATATCTTCATTGACTTTTTAGAAAAGTGAAATTATTACACCCTTTAGGACTTTTTTAAACATTGGACACGATAAGTATCTAAATTTTCCTCAACAGAAACTCCACAATTAAAATGGCGTGTCTTTGGAAGTTCATTAGTAGCCACGTAACTTTCTACCGCTATTCCGTCGCCCACTACTTCGACCCTAGTTTTTCTTCAAGATTAAAAGGAACAGTTAATTAGCAATTTGTATTAGTTTTTTGGTAATTGGAATCGTAATCACTTAAATTACATTTTTTCACCGCTATTCCAAATTTGTAACCAAAACCATTTAATCCAGTGTAACTTACTGACTCATCTGTTCGTAATGTGCCCTTTGACCTCGCAGGTGGCAGGCGCCGCCGGGCAGGAGGCGCTGCGTCAAGCTGCGCGCGACGGCCGCCAGGAGGCGTTGGCGGCGCTGCTGGCGACTGGTGTCGATCCCGCGCTCCCTGACGCACAAGGCAACACAGCGCTGCAGCTGGCGGCGCGCGCAGGCCACGTGGCGTGTGTTCACGCGCTCCTGCCACATCTCATCAACCACCCAAAACTCATCCTGCTCGCGATCAACCACACACACAGCGCGGCGGTACAGACGGAATTGGTCGCAGAACACATTGAGCTCCTGCGAGGTCCTGAAGGGAGCAACAAACAAGAGGAGACTTTTCGCTACGAACTGTGCGACTTGGCGTCTGCCCTTGTGGCTCTAGTAACAAACGAACAGGAGTTGGACGCCGAGAATATTGTCGCACAACCAGAAAATAATGTGAAATGTCTTGGTGCCTTTCTGGCCAACATGCAAAACGTGGAGGACCAAATCACGATTGTGAGGTTCTTGCTGAATACGACCACCAGCCCTGAGGTGGTTGAGGCCATCTCAAAGGCAGTTCCAGAGGTGTTCCGCTCTGTGGCTGGGGACAAGGCGTTGACGGTCGCGGTGGAGGGCGGGCAGTGCCAGCTAGCGGGCGCTCTCCTGGCAGCCGGCGCGGGCGAGGGCGAGGGCGAGGGCGCGGAGGACGCCCTGAGGGCCCTGGAGGTGGCCGTGGAGGGCGCGGACGCGGAGTGCGTGCGGGCGCTGCGGGCGGGGGGCGTGGCCCCCCTGGCGGGCGAGCGATGGCAGAGGGCGCTGCGTGATGCGGCCAAGGACGGGCGGCGGGGCGCGCTGCTGGCGCTGCTGGCGGCAGGCGTGCAAGTCGACGCCAAGGACACCGACGGCCACTCCGCCCTCACGTGGGCCGTCAAGCAAGGACACACCGACTGTGTAGAGGAGCTCCTCAAGGCAGGGGCCGACGTAAATAGCAAGTTACCAAACAAAAATGAAGATACAGTTTTAATTTATGCAACTTGGTATGGACGCACGGAAATTGTTCGAATGCTGCTCGAGTATCATGCAGATGTGAATTTGCAAAATAAACCCGAAAACACAGCGTTAAGACTTGTGGCAGAGAGAGGTTTTAAGAAGATCGCAGGAATGCTGTTAGATGCCCATGCGGATGTCAATGTTAGAAACAAATTAGGTGAGACCGCACTCATCGCGGCAGCTATGCATGACGAAGTGGATGTAGCGCGTATGTTGCTGGAAAGTAATGCTGACGTGATGGTGAAAAATTATAACGGGTATACAGCTCTCGATTTTGCCTCATCAAATGGTTACAAAGAAATTGAGCAAATGATTAGAAATAAGTTGCAGGTAGAAAAACAAAACTCAACATCACCTTTTAACGAAACAAATTTTCGTATTAATGAAACAGATGATTTGTACGATTGGTAATTAAGCCAAATACAATACTCTTTATGATATTGTAACTCAATTTGCCCTGTACAAAAATCTAAGACAAACTTTTCTTGATAGGGATAGCCTCTAATCTCCTCTTGGGTACAGTGTTTTTAATACAAAACCGACCTATGAGGCGATTTTAAACTTAGATCTTTTGCATTGGCAGATTGAATTAAAAAATTATTTCCACTTAAACTACTGTCCTTTGACGCATATATAAGATACTCCTATTTTGCAGTGGTTGCGCCAATACATATAATTTAGTTGACTTCTGATTAGAGGCAAATTACTGTAAACTCTAATAGAGTATATTGAAAACATATTAGAAGAAATTGCACAAAGTATATTTTTTTTATTTTTGTTTAAATTCTATGATTTATTTTTGTGCATTGATTTTTTTGTGAACATTATAGCTATTAGTTTAAGTCTTAGAGTTTTGTCACTTTTGAGAACATGTAATATAACTTATTACAAAATGGAGACCGAATCCATTAAATAATAAAGTATAGTACCGAGTTTTTGTAGTTGAAAGAATAAATAAATAACAGTTTAGTGTACAAAAGGAAGAGGTATAGAAAAATTAAAGTATGAAAGTAAATCACATGTCCGATATGTAAACTCGAAAAATTTAAAAATGTTTGATATCTTTCAGAATTTCCGCAAATCTATGAATATGAGAGTTTTGCAAATTCTGGAAAAATATAATCACTGTTTACTGTAACCATAGTGTTGAACATGTTTCTGAAAATATAACTGAATGTGTTGTATTTACCAAGGCTCATGCACATATGTTACGTATAGCAGGAAGACCGGTGCGACTCAAAATATAGCAAACGATATCTTCGTTGGTCTTGAACAGAGTAAGGAACAAATATACCTAAGATAAGCGTTCATTCTATTAATATTTTTGAATGTAATTAATATTTAGTATTCATCATGTAAAATTGATTAAAAACATGGGAAAGACGTTACCATAAGGCGTAGAAAAAATATCGTATGGAAGTCGATGTAATGGGTATTAATACACCATCGTTTCATAATGTACTATTAAACCAATAAAGGTCAGTTTTGCTACAGGCTTTGTTTTACACGCCATCCTGAACACTTTTATAGAATAAGTAGATAGTAAGTATAAAATAAGAGTAACTATACCATTAAACCGGGGTGGCTTTGTGCCACTTTGAGAAGATTTGAGTAAATAATTTGGTTATTTTTCACGTAATTTACAAAGTTAAATCTGTGTACTAAATTTAAAAACATATTTTGTTTATTTTATGTGATGAGAATTACTTAAATAAATGTCTTTGAACAAAAAGTGCTAAATGAACTAAAACTTTGCATAAAGTAACTTCATAGGATGGGTGACTATATTAGTACATTAACTGCGCGTCGTTCAATGCTACACGATGCCTGGCACAGTTTCACCCCTTCTTCATGTAGCAAGAAGTAAGTCAAACAGCAGCACGAAGTTAAAAACTTTATTTGATGAATATTTTTAAGTTAAATAAGTAAACATTTTGTCGTTGCTATTGATAACAAAAAGCGTATCATGTCCGTCACATGCTATTAGCTCATGAATAGCGAAGAGTCTATTTTTTTATTTTAACTTAGGGTTTTGAATTTTCTAGTTGATATTCTGATCTTCAAAATTGTTAAAAAAATGCATCCCTCTTCTGCGGCCATTTCAAAAACCCCTTTGACTTTTGCATGACATTTACCAATGCCAAATCCCTTTCAAAAGTAGTGACTTGTCCAAAAACACATTTCCTTCATGCTGCACCATAAGAAAATGTCCTAATGTTGTACATTGAGAAGATAAAGAATTGCGAGTGCTTTTACTGGAGAAATATTATCACTATATTAATCGTTACATACTTTCCAGTTTTCATTTAAAAAATGAATAATTTAACTAATTTAAAGAGAAATGTCAAAATCATGAAAATATAGCAATGAATATTAAAGAACTATTGCTACAAATACTTCACTTCATCTTCCATCAGTTTATTTCTCTGTCAAATACAAAAAAGAACTAAAGAACAGAGGGTAGATACCGCAGCACTATACTGAGGAATAATGCTGCAAAACAGTTCAGGTTTATGAGCACAACGTCAATTGATGCTAAATTAAAAACTAAACATGTGGGAACACAGTAATGAGAATGATCCTTTTCTTGAAAAAAATTTAACTTCCAATTTACTCGCATCGTGCACGTCAACACCTAATTGCAATTTGCAATTGCTTTCTTTGAATCACAAATAGGATTACAATACATTCAAGTGCCAAGAATGTATTCGATTTTTACACAAATTCATAAATGGCACGTTTCAATTACACAATCATCATTATTCATACATAAATGATTCAGCAAATAATAAATAGAAATGTCACACAATTTCAAATGAATTTTCAAACAGGGTTGAATTAAACGTAACACAAAGCCTACAACGAACCCATCCTGTTTATTGCTTTGTAATCAAGTAAGCTGGTGAAACCAAGTTTCATTGTTTACTGAAAAACTTGTGCGTATTCATGAAATCCTTCTGATTGAGGTATTTTTTAGCATGTTTATGATGACATCAATCAGTAAAGCTTGTAGACCAATTGAAAAATTGTTCCTGATTGTCAGAGTATGTTTCTTAATAATAAAACGTATCCAATTTTATTTATGACAATCCTTTATTGTTCATATTTGCACACAGAACACAACGTTTTCGTAACTTGTTTTAGTTACATCATCAGGCTCCTTAATGAAGAGTCCACTAGAGAGGTTGCTGTTGAGTTCACTATGTGTCCTCGAGTGTTTGACGGTTAAAAAATGGGACAAACAGTTCCCTTTATTAAGGTGCCTGACGATGTAACTAAAACAAGTTACGAAACATTGTGTTCCGTGTGCAAATACGAACAATAAAGGATTGTCATCAATAAATTGAATAAGTTTTATTTCTTATTATTAAAAAAATGACATTAATCAGACATTATTTTTCTGAAGTTAACAAAAACTCACATTTTAGCGTTCAAAAAAGAGATAACTATTGAGTTGTAGGGAGTCATTAATAAAACTTTAAGAAGAAACTCAAGAGATTCTACATTAGCATTAATTTAATATAAACAGGAGACTCAACACCTACGTGATAACCTTAGTTCACTAACCAGGAGAGTTACTGATTACGTTCTTCAGCACATTAAAGTATATTTTCTCTTCGCACTCTTTCCAATGTTTGTGTTTTACTTTCGTTTATTTACAACATAACATCGCCGGGAAATCCTCACGGTTGTAGATCTCGGAAGAGGGAAATGCTCTTGCTGACAGATTCTGGAGGACGTGTAGTTACAAATGTAGTTCCAAATGTTCTCCAAATGCTCGCAAGCGAAAGTATTTATAAAAGTTACGCATGCGAAATTATAAGCAACGTACATACCTCTTCTAGCAGTATATCACATACAATCAATTTCTTTCGCATTCCCCGTGGGTCAGCATTGCAAACCAGGCATTATTCTGAAATCAGAATTTTTAACTCATTATTATGGAATGCATTTTGTACAAAGTTTTATCACAACGTCTTATTTATATAATTGGTATTTATCACACTATTTACAACACGGCGCAACTCAAACTGCAGATAGAGATGACGTAGATTGACTAAGAGGCGGCATCATTTCTAACACATTTCATAATCATATCTGTTCTGTAGAAGCAAGAATTTCGACTGCGTAGAAATAAAAAGAATGTTGACAATGACAACGGCTTTTATTCAAATATTAGGTTAATTTTTAAGCTAGTATAATCCCTTTTACACAAAGGCCTCCTGAAAGTCAGGGATACCTTCTGAGCAATCATCAGAGCAGTAACTTCTGAGGTTGAGTTGGTAGTATCTGTTAATGTTAATCAAACTTTTAGAACTTGCTAGAAGACTAATCATTATTTAATAATTATTAAAAATATACAAGCCAACATTATTATTTTTTTAGTCTTTTTACATTGAACTTGGTTCATTTGTATGTATTCAGTATTATTTCCCGATTATTACTAAGTTTTATCACTCACACATAATAATAATAATAATAATAATAATAATAATAATAATAAGAAGAAGAAGAAGAAGAAGAAGAAGAACACGACATTATGATAAAGTGGTTCTCAAAATTTCCCAAGATGACAAATGCCGAATTTGCCAGGAGCAAGTAGAAACCATTGATCATATTGTCTCAGCTTGTCCACTTCTAGCAAAGACCGAATACTTAAAAAGACACCATAGGGTGTTGTTAGCACATTTCGGTCGGCGCGGACAAAGTTCCTGTGACTTCCGCCCACCTGGGCACTCTTTGTGGTATTCCCGCCAAATTATGGGAGTTCATGCTGCACCAGTATGTTATGGGGGCGCCAACTCAAAAATTCGCGCCTCCCACTTCCAACCACACGGAGTTGGTAGTCACCGCTTGAATTGAGAGAAGCCACAGTGATTTTCATAAGGTTCATTCAACAACACATGTACCCCCCTTCAATATAAGGCACTCTCAACAAAGAAGGGATTACCTCCCAAGTCATCTCTCCTTAGCTTGAAACCTTATCTAGGCCCTGATGGGCTCTTGCGGGTGGGTGACTGTTTAATGCATTCTCAGGTGGAGAGGTTAAACAAGCATCCTGTTATAGTTCGCCTAACAACAAATTTTACTGTCCTTTTCTTAGAAATGATACAACTCGCATTTCTACATGCGGGCTTAGCACTGATGATGGGATGTGTGCGCCAGCAGTTTTGGATTACCTCCCTACGACGGGTAGCAAATAAAGTAATCAATGCTTGTCTGACTTGCAAGCGCTAGCATGCTACTCCTGTTGGGCAGATTATGAGTTCATTGCCCCCTAGCCGTGTAAATCCTTCTCGGCCATGGGCTCACACATCCTTGGATTATTGTGGGCCAATTTTAACAAAGTCGTCTTTCACGAGATCCAAAATGTCCTCTGAAGACTTGGATTGCAGTGTTTATATGCCATTCCACAAAAGTTTCGCATTTAGATATTGTGGAAAATTTATCTTCTTCTCAATTCATTGCGGTCTTGAATGTTTTGGGTCGAGAAGAGGTTATCCTGTGCACATGGACAGTGATAACGCTAGTACATTCAAAAGCGCTAGTCGTATCATAGCTGAGGCTAATCGCTTTGTTCTTCCCGCTCAGGATTTAGAGGTTATCACCAAATTTTTATCAGTGCAGGGTACCTCCTGGCACTTTTGTCTCACATACTCTCCGCACCGAAACTCGTTGGCTGAGGCTTGTGTAAAAAGTCTTAAATTCCATTTGCGTCGCGCATTAGGGCAGCACGTTGTGCCCTTGCTTACTTTGTACACTCTCTTAGCCAAAATAGAAGCTTGTTTGAACTCAAGACCGCTTGAAGTCACATCTACAGATACGGATGTGAACTTGATTTTGACCCCGAATCACTTGGTCTACGGGCACGCACTTAATAATTTTCCTATAGATACTGACTCGCCTCTTGTGCAGATAACTCCTGCGCAACAGTTCCTCAATTTAAATAACAAATTAGCAATAATTTGGAAATATTGTTCGCGAAACTACCTTCACACCTTGCAACAAAGGCTGAAGTGGAAAAGGGAGTCACCACCACTAGGTGTAAATGATTTAGTATTTTTAATTGAGGAATCTCCTCCCTCTCAATGGAAATTAGGTGTAGTGGAGAAATTGTTCCCTGATCAGGCGGGGGTTGTGCGTACTGTTGAAGTAAGAACTAGCCAGGGCAAATTATTGCGACCAGTACAAAAATTATGTGCACTGGCTAGATCCTCCCTTGAATAAGCCCCTATCCATGATATTTATCTCTACTCTTTCCTCCTCGGTCGACCAGAGACGCTCAGCTGAATTTTTTTTCTCTTTGCTGCCTGGTGTTCAGGCGTACCATTATTATTTTATTGGTCATCCCATATCGTGATATTAATTTATTTATTTACATGCTTATTCGTTTTAGGTCATACTGTGTGGCCTGCCACTTGGCATTTTCAATTCCTTGTTGTACTAATCGGTGTATAATTTTTTGCTTAAGCACTGCTACAAATTCTATGTGATTTTGTTACTACTGTGATAGGCTAATTGTTACGAGGTATTCAGTAATGGTTAGAGGTTGATTACAATATGTACGCTAGGCAACCGTCTATGCATTCATTTGCTGTATGCCCTCCTCACGTGTTTATAATAGGAATGGGGTCTCTCCAGCTAATGCAGGAGGGTCAATCCATTTTAAGTGGTCCAGCACTGGTCGCTCGACCATCTTGAAAAAATTCATATTTTGTACATAAATTTCCTTATGTTTTGGCTGTTCAAAACCATCTTTAACTTTTTTTTATTGTACCTGGTTTACAAATGGCGGCCATTTTTGTTTCGCGCCGTGCGCCATTTTTCGCGTTCGCAGACATTTACTCTTTCCTACGTTACTCAGCTCTAGATTGTTCCAGCATTCTAGAATAAAACGCATTCGATTCAGCATACTCTGGCCTGCAAATCGAAATATTATTACCTATTTTCTATGTTTTTATTTGGGAAATATTTGCAACCAAATCTATGGAACGCGATTGAACGAAATTCGATTTTCAGAGAGTAATTTTTCAAAGAAGGAATATAATCTAAGCCTTAATTTTTTCTGTGATTTTACACACAACAGTATAGTTACATTTTGTAAAATATCAATGATATATGACGCACCCCTTAAGAATTACATCCTCTTGAAAATTGGAATTTTGGATTTTTTTCCAATTTAAACTGTAATATCTCTGTTGGGGGACCAGATAAAAATCTGAAAATTGCACACATTCTAGACCGCTATCACACCAAACTTCAGTAAAAATTACAACTTTTAGATTTAATTAGAAGTATTTTAAAAAAAAATTGAAAACCTAAGAAAAAAAAAGGCTTTATTTCCCCCTTGAGGATACTCTGTGGCAAGTAGTAATCACTTTATTTTGAAGCTATTTTAAACTAAAATCGACATTGATTTTAAATAATTAATTCTACTTAATAATTAATATACATAAAAGTGGCCTAATATACAATTTTCAATATTAAGTATACTTTACTCTAAAACAAATTTACAATTTGACATCTACGTCCGTAATTGAAAATATGGTTATCTTGATTTTGAAATCTGAACAGCTTAAAACAAAAATTATTTATAAAAATACAACAAATAAATAAATTCAGCGTTTTGTTTATGTTTTCGAGTTTAAATTTGCCATTCTGTTTACCATTTCTGAAGGTTTCTGCAGAAGTACGGACGGTATTTCTTATTGAATATAACGTGACTGAATTAATAGAAAATGCAAGAGAATCAGCGGATATTAGGCCAGTGCAGTTTAGGAAAGTAGAGTCGAAGCTACTGCTAAATTTGACTTCCGCACCTCTGATTATTTCTTAGAATATCAACAACCGAAGATTCGTGTATGTTCGGGGCTACTATACACTTAATGTTCATGAGTGGACTGTATAAATGGACTGTATTGTTGAAGTACAGTCCGTCCCGAAACCCTTTGATAGCTGTTGGGATTGGCGCAGGAGTGCAGGATGCATATACGAGCAAGTTTCCAGCACAAACAATATTTAATAAGTAAATGTACAGTATTCACACAGTAAATGCACAAGAAGCACAGAATTAAGATGAAACTTTCTCTTGGTGCATTAATACACCTGTCCAAGCGTAGTCATTGTAGTGACACCTTGGACCGCCGTGGCTACCTTACGCCGACCAGAAGCAGCCGCGAGTTACATAGTTCAACCAAAATTGCGGGCGCAAATCCACGCAAGAGCGACAGACACAATTAAAGCGTGCACTGCCACGATTAAACAATTTATGTGCGAGCCGTATGCAGCTCATTGCACGATTATAGATTCTTTACACGCTACTGCGCGGAGCCCTAACACGCGCGTCTATCTTGCACGGTGTCTTTATGCGGACTAACGAAGTCGGTTAAGCCGAATTCGGTTGGGGCAGAGACGTTAGGAAAGGGCTCACACGCGTGCAGAGGTGGGGATGGCGATGGCCAATTACCATTTGCCATTTGATCCGAATTTGCAATGATCTGGCAGTTTTTGTCCGTTGCTCCTCCAACGGACCGCGCTGTGGGGGCGAGTTGGGCAGGCGATCACGTACGAGCGGGCCACGCCCGTCCGTTGAAAAATACGCGGAACAACGGATGTGAAGGCGATATGTGATCTCAGCGGTCAACGGCTGCGCTCTGCCGATTACGCAATTCAACTGTTCTGCCTTGCTTGTGAACGTATTTATTTCTGCTTTGCTGTGGGCCCGAACAGTGTACCTGACAGAACCAACGCGGTGGCTGAGGATTTAGCACACTTTCGAGATCACACAGGCTTTTGAATCGTTTTCTATGAGTTGTGGCTTGAGGGTTGTCTTCCCTTTACGTCAAAACGTGGTAATCTGTGTCTTTGTGCTCAATTGTGTGACCGTTTATGAAAATGGAGTGTGAATGCTGTGTAGGTGATATTACTAATGAAGTTGGCCATAAAACGTTATGATATTTTTCCTAAGGACATGACGTCAATTGAAGAATTTGGTGTAGAGGAGAATGTTGTTTTCATTAAGGAATAACTGGGATAACACATCTCTCTGTATCAAGACATAGAATACGTACAACAATTTGATCTCTTTGGCCAGTCTTTTTCAAATCCTTACAAAAATCATAAAAAGGCTTTATCAAATGCTTTGACAGAAATAACTTTGGCTCGCACAAAGTTCGCACAACTAACAAGGAAAAACTTTTTCGGATAATCTTATACCAGAGAAATGATATGTGTCCATCATGTTATTCTAAATTCAGTTGCGATCATTGCATGTAAGGAGTACTGTGCGACTGTTCGTATCTCTGCAGAAACATTCAGAAATAGTATGCCGAGTGGCAAATTTAAACGCGAAAACATAAAAAATCACTGAATTTATTTATTTGTTGTATTTTATAAATAATTTTTGTTTTAAGCTGTTGAGATTTCAAAATCAAGATAACCATATTTTCAATTACGGACGTAGATGTCAAATTGTAAATTTGTTTTAGAGTAAAGTATACTTAATATTGAAAATTGTATATTAGGCCACTTTTATGTATATTAATTATTAAGTAGAATTAATTATTTTAAATCAATGTAGATTTTAGTTTAAAATAGCTTCAAAATAAAGTGATTACTACTTGCCACAGAGTATCCTCAAGGGGGAAATAAAGCCTTTTTTTCTTAAGTTTTCAATTTTTTAAAAATACTTCGAATTAAATCTAAAAGTTGTAATTTTTACTGAAGTTTGGTGTGATAGCGGTCTAGCATGTTGTGCAATTTTCAGATTTTTATCTGGTCCCCCAACAGAGATATTACAGTTTAAATTGGAAAAAAATCCAAAATTCCAATTTTCAAGAGGATGTAATTCTTAAGGGGTGCGTCATATATCATTGATATTTTACAAAATGTAACTATACTGTTGTGTGTAAAATCACAGAAAAAATTAAGGCTTAGATTATATTCCTTCTTTGAAAAATTACTCTCTGAAAATCGAATTTCGTTCAATCGCGTTCCATAGATTTGGTTGCAAATATTTCCCAAATAAAAACATAGAAAATAGGTAAATAATATTTCGATTTGCAGGCCAGAGTATGCTGAATCGAATGCGTTTTATTCTAGAATGCTGGAACAATCTAGAGCTGAGTAACGTAGGAAAGAGTAAATGTCTGCGAACGCGAAAAATGGCGCACGGCGCGAAACAAAAATGGCCGCCATTTGTAAACCAAGTACAATAAAAAAAAGTTAAAGATGGTTTTGAACAGCCAAAACATAAGGAATTTATGTACAAAATATTAAATTTTTTCGAGATGGTCGAGCGACCAATTAATTAAATTCTGGACCACTTAAAATGGATTGACCCTCATATGATTTATAGTAGAGTGGCGATGTTGGAGTCCACATGGAAGTGGGGAAACTCTGTTGTGAACACCATGCAAGTATTTTTATAGAATTTTTTCCAGTAGTTTTCATAAAGTATTAAGTAAGTGAAATAGGCAATACCTGTCAGGAAGGTTTTTTTTTTTTTTTTTTTAAGTATTGAAATTTTAATTGATTCTCTGGAAGAGTTGGGAGAAGAATCTTACTTTGATTTCTTTGACAAAGGGAATGCTTTGCTATTAATTCTGAGACAAATTCTCTATATTTTTAAAATTTCTAACAAGAAGTTCCATTTAGGGTTTGTATTAAGGTGACTGCATTGTGATGAATTTTTAGCTTTGCTGAGTAAAATTGGGAAGTGATCACTTCCAAAACGAGATTCTTCACTTGACCAGTCCAAATGGATGCGTATAGATGAAGAACAAATAGAAGATTTAGTTCCATTGATCTTTATATCTGTTGGGTTCAAAGTCCAAATGGATGCGTATAGATGAAGAACAAATAGAAGATTTAGTTCCATTGATCTTTATATCTGTTGGGTTCAAAGTCCAAATGGATGCGTATAGATGAAGAACAAATAGAAGATTTAGTTCCATTGATCTTTATATCTGTTGGGTTCAAGTGAGTAGGCTGGTTTTATTAATAATAATAATAATAATAATGGAGTTGGGCCACAACGGAACGGGCAGTGCGGTGGGCAGCTTATCTTCTCCAAACGGGAATGCCCAAAACTTTGGCGTGAAGCATTCCCGTCGGCGAAAGGCATTTTTTTCTATGTGCATTGAGACCCTCTACTAGACAGCTGTGTAAGTAGGAGGAGATGTGGTACTATGAGAGTAGTCTGGTTTGAAAAATCTAGGCATGTGTGCCTCGTAACCTTCAATTACATTCTGCAATGTTTACATTAATTTAATTTTTCTTACTGTATCAGTCAGGTAGCCTCGCCTAGTCAGTGTGTACCTTTCATTTGTGTTTTCATAGCAATGCAAGAGTTTTGTGAAATTGTTAAAGTTTTTTTGTATTCTTTGACAGGTGTGTAGTTACCTCGACTGGCAGATCTGTACCGCCCTCGAAGTTCCAAACACATGCCTCAAGTGGTACGAACACTCACCAAAACCGGTTACATCGGTTGGATTGTGTACAATATTGTACGACCAACAAATTCAAACTGATCGCACGATAGTAGCGAACAAAC